>QANX01002615.1:99705-175214 GCA_003254975.1 Ochetophila trinervis | reverse complement strand
AAAAAAAAAAAAAAAAAACATACGGCCTCCAATGATGGATGCAACAAGGCTGTTACCTAGCTAGCTTTTGCCCTATGGTGCTTTGACACATATTATTTGTGTACCGCTGGGGCTACTATTCAATGTCCTTTGCCTTTGGTATGAATTTTGTATTTTTTTGGGTCCAATCTTTTTCTACTTTGTTTTCGCATTGTGTTTTGGTGTGGCCAACTGGTTTGCAGCAAAGTGGAGAAGTATCCTTTCCCATGTTACCAAATTCAATCATCTTTGCTTGGACCACATGATACAAACACACACACACACACGTACATATAATATAATTTATTGATCAATTATCATTAGTTAATGGACTGGTTGGTCCCCATTTGTACGAGGCCAGGCAAACCCATCCATCCTTTCTCCGCTGGCCAGCTAGCCACTGCAGAGAGCATGATGATCATGTGGTGGGTAATAAATGATGAACAAGTTTCGAATTTGCATTATTGTTAATGTCTCAGCTAGCCTATCTGATATGCAGAGAGGCTCACAATACGAATTTTCCATTAGATATTGATATTGATATTGATATTGATATTGATATTGATATTGAAACTGAATAATGATTATCTTAAAAATAATTAACGCCTTTCCTTAATGGTGGCTTGGTTGTATAAGAATTCATTACTGAAATAAGCAGATGCATTTTCAATTTTCTGATGCCTCTCTGGCAGTGTGTCTGTTGGCTTGCATAATATATATACACACACATAAATGATATAAAACATACTTTGTGCTAACACTGTGAAGTCTGACACGAAAGTTTTTTATTTATTTTTTTCTAATTTTTTTTTTATGCTTTTCTTTTGGTTTTCTAGCATATTGGACTATTGAATCTTAAATAAATAAAATATAAAATATAAAATACAAAACATAATAATNTTTTTATTGAGATAATTTATATTTTTATTCTATTAAAAAATATTTTATTAATGTAAAAAATATAATTATACTACTATGAAGTCTATATTATATTTAAAAGTTAATGAAAATATACTAAAATGTTTATTAAAATGAATATCAGCAGAATTGTATAAAAATCTTTCGTAGCTATGTGAAATAATATAAAAGTTTTTAAACATAAATGTCTATAAAAGTCGTTTAATTTTATAAGTCATTTAAAAAATAAAAGTTGATAAAAGTCGTTTAAAGTCTATAAAATTCATTTAAAAAAATTACAAAAGTCATTCAAAGTTAAATATATTTTTATAAACTGTACAAAAGTCTAAAAATTTATAAAAGCCTATGATTTAAAAAAATCTAGGGTTTTCCAAGGCAGAAATATAAAATAAAATAAAAAATTGCATTCTGATATTATAAAAATTAAAGTTTGGAAGAAGTTACATTGTTATAAAGAACAGCTTTTCTCCAAACCAGGTAAGGAGGTGCTTATTAAAGCAGTTTTTCAGGCTATTCTCACTTATTCGATGAGCTGTTTTAAGTTGCCAGTGGATCTTCTTTATAATATTGAGGGGTTAATGGCCAACTTTTGGTGGTTTAACAATATGGACAGGAATACATTGGCTCAGGTGGGATCTGTTATGCCACCCAAAATCTAGTGGGAGCCTTGGTTTCAGATCTCTTGTGGCATTTAACCAAGCTTTTCTTGCTAAGTAGTACTGGCGAATCCTTAAACATCCAGATTCTTTGGTGACTAAATTGTTGGAGGCTCGGTATTTCGTTGGGGGTTCTTTCTTGGATACAGTTCGTTGCTCAAGAAGCTCTCCTTTATGGAACAATTTGATGTGGGGAGGGAATTGTAAAAAATTTTGTTTGTGGAGAGTAGGGAATTAATGGTGAACACATTAAAATTGTTGGGGACAACTCGATTATCAAGCCCCATTTTTTTAGACCTATGGTTTTGGTTCTTTTGGGGTTGACTGTAAGGTGGATACTGTTATTAGTTATTACGACTTCGGGTCAATGGGATTTTGATTTTATTAGGTCCATTTTTTTTCCTTCTAATGCGGACGAGATTTTGAGAGTCCTGATTGAGGGCGTTGATACACATGATAAACTTGCTTGCTTCCACGGCCCCTTGGTCTTGGAAACCTTCAACGTCAGGCCCGATCAAAATCAACGCGGATGAATCTTTTTGAGAAATGGCCAAGTGGTCCGTTGTGTGTGTGGTGATTAGGAATGAGAAGGAAAAGCTTTTTGAGACTTTGGCTAAAAGTGGTTTAAAACAATCCTCCTCTTTGGCTGTAGAATTACTGGCTATTCAAGAGGGCTGTTCCTTTGCGCGTGAGTGTGGCTTTTCTGAAGGCATTATTGAGTTGGATTGATTAGTAGCGGTGAACTTAATCAATAATCACAATGATGCTTTACTCTTTCAATGTTTTATTCTTGATGAAACCAGGTCCTTTTTACTAAGGTTTCATGGTTTTAAATGTGTCTTTTCTTCTCGTGTTACGAATCAGGAATCAGATGTATTTGCTCAAGAAGGTTTCTTTTCCAAGTCTACTTCTATTTGGCTGGAGAATGGTCCTTTGTTGCTGTCTAAAGTGCTTGATGATGATGTATCTGGTTCTCTTTCTTAATATTTGACTTCCTCTCAATTTTTTTTTGGATGAATAGCAACTTAAGAATTTAATATGATATAGCTATTTTGGTTTTTTTAAACAAGGTAAAGCTCTTGATTATTGAAGAAAGCAATATGTTCTAGTTTTTTTATTTTTTATTTTTTAACAATGAGGATCCTTGTATATGGGACACCAGGTATGATGTTCTTTTGGCTCCTAAGAAGATAGCGTCACATGGCTGGTCAGTAGTTTGGACCCATAGAGAAGCTAATGGTAGCACGGATATTACCGCTAAGATTTTCCTTAAAGAAGGAGATTCCTTTTTGTTTGAGAATATTTCTTTTGATGTATTTCCTTTTGCTTTACGTTCTTAATTGTTGCTTGAGGAAGCTATAGGATGCTCCTTCTTGTACGCCTGCTTTTTGGGGCCCCTTTTGTGATCTAATGCATTCACTTTACAGAAAAAAGGCTCTACGAGAAAACGGGGGTGACTTTTTGTCACTGTCATTATTAATTATTCATAGAATAGTAAAAAGACGTCCTTGTAGAAAAACTGGAATAAAGAGCCTAGGCGATAAACGCATTCACCATGCACAGCATCCCTGTCTGACCAACTTACAATCGTCCATGACGCTAAAGGCATGACTATTGCATATCATGAGACTGTTGTTTCACAACCAAACAAACACTTCTCACCTCACATGTCTCACCCCACGAGTTTTGTCCTCGATTGGAAAATGAGAGTCCTCAATTTATGGATCCATTTTAAATTAATAGCCAGGCCGCATTATGAAATCATTATTTTAATTCATTTTACCTATGGAAAAATAAATTTGTATGCGGATTATCTTGTTTGGACTGTATGTTAACTTTTTAAATTAATATTTATTATTTTAGAATTGAATAAAATAATGGTTGTTCCACATTGTACATTGTTTAGAGATGAATATGCATTAAAATTGTTTAAGTATAAATTGAAAATGTGAATATAAAAATGTACACTAGTCTTTCCATAAGAAGCGCAATAAGCATGTTTAGAAGCTGTTCACTTATATAATGAAACTTCAGCAATAGTAAGAATGATCCCCGATCAACACACTATTGGATATATGATTTTGGTGCCACTTGAGATATTATCTTTTGTGATAATTCTCTCTGTATTTCAATTTAAATTAAATTTGATTATAAGATAATTTGTTATCTGATATAATTAAATTATTGATAAAATAAAATCTAGATAACAGTAGTTATTTCTGTTAAGATTTTATTTTAAATTTTAAATTGAGAATATTAGTTGGTTTAGGTTTCTATTTTTTGTATGTACAAATATTAGAAAGAATCCAGAGAACAAATTAATTCAACTTTAATTCAGAGTGAATACGTAAAAACATCGAGTGAAAATATTAGAGAAAATATTCATTCTCTAATATTCTTGGTTTAGTCTCTGAAATACAATAGAGTCCACACTTTCCTATACTACCTGAGATTAGTCCTGGAAGATCTAGCAGATCTGGTGGTAGATTCGGTAGTAGATTTGGCGATAGCTTGTAGATCTAGGTGCAGATCGTAGATATGGTAGAATCATTGTACCACGCATCAAATTCAGAAAGTCTGCGAGGTATTTTGTTTTATTTTTCATATGATTCAGTCACATATCTTCTTGTGGGTTATTGATTTTATGTTTTTGCAAAATATATTTTTCTTACAATTGGTATCAGAGCATTCCATAAGATTATATGTTGAATCTAGATTATGAAGCATGTTATGATGTATGTTTAGATATATGGCACCTAGGATCTATATTTGTTGGATCATGTATGCTATAATATTATTTATAATTTTTATTCATAATTGATATTTTATTGATGAATGGTTGTAGCTTTAATCCATGGTTAGATGTTTGGTTGTATTTTTTCTTTGGGTTTGTAACAGGGAGGCTGATCAAATATCAGGTTTCCTCCTTGAATTTTATTTTATTTACATTTTATTTTGTATTATGTAAATTTGTAAAAATACAAACTTGTAATACTGCACGACCTTTGTTGTTTGGACAACTGACGGAAAATCTCAAAGATTTTTGGCCAGAGACTACCATGGACAGAAATTAGACATAAAGGTAACGACACCGGATGCTAATAGGTCATTGGAAACCTCCTCACGCGCTTACAAGCGCCACGAGAAGTGTCTGAGAGTGGAAATCACTCTCCTATCTTCTTGGGGCTCGTTAACGGTTGGATCGCCCTGAAATTTTGGAATTTTCTTTCTCTATGGATTCTTGATCTGCCTGTAAAATTTCACGATGATCGGACGTTTATACGGAGGTTGCAGAAGTTAGTGTTTGACTGGTTTGGGTTTTTGTCTTTTGGGCTTAAACTCTAGATAACTAGTTTTTCAGCTTGGCCCACAGTTTTTGGACTTGCAAGACCATTAAAGAGAAAGAAGGACCAAATTGATGGATTGGGCCATATTTTTTTTCTTTTGGGCTTGTAATCTATTTTTTTTATCTAGGTATCATGGATTAAGATTGATTATTTATTTATTTTATGAATGGTTTAATTATATGCTATTAATATTTTATATGATGACATGTCATTTAGACTAGGGTGGTGCCATATTAATTTGCATCAATTATATGTGCATAATAATTATTATGATTTTGTATCTAGATAAATAATTATTATTGTTATTTTCAAATAAAAATTTGGAAAATCAAAATCCCAATATGTTTACAAAAATATTGAATGGATGAAGGTTTTTATAAACCTAAGGGCAACATTGTGGGTCTAAGAATAAAATGATCATGTGATGCCCCAACAAATAAACGTGGTCGGATTTTATTGGATTGCACCTTAATAATTTTCAAAATTTTAATAAAGTTGTTCGGCCCAATGTTGACAATTCTTGGATATTAAAGATAATTTTGAATATTAAACTTGGTCAAATTATTACCCTCCCAATGAGGCTATGTTAATTTTATCAAGGGCCCAAAGCTATTTAAAAACAATGGTTGATAGTCTAAACTAGACAGAATCAATTTGATTGGAATTTAAAAGTGTTGTCTGGGAAGGTTCTATCTAAGGAGGTTGGGACTTAAGTATGTCTATTTGTGACACCCCAATTTTTCCTAGGAACTGACCTAATAGGACATTTTTTTTCTATTTCATGTTCAAATTTAGTTTATTGTAAATGTCTTGCCCAGCGTAAGCATTTATAATGGAACCTTAATTATTGTTTTTTCAATAAGCATAAATTTTATTTTTTTGGGATTAATTAAAAATATGTTTATTGAGTTTTACTTTCTTTTAATATAAGTGTGCAAATTTTTTTTCAGAAAAATGGCAACTTTTAACCCACTAGCTGTGATTTTGAGCCAAAAACCTATGGATGGAAATAGTTACAGCGATTGGAAAACTAATTTGTTCATTGTGTTGGAATATGAAAAAGTCAAATATGTCATTTCCACCCCTAAACCTACCATACCCCCAACAGATGCAGAGGCTCAAGTGAAGAAGGATTATACCAATTGGCAAGAGGCGGATAATGCAGTTCGCTGCTATATCCAGGCCAGTATTGCTAAACACTTGCTGCCTTATATCAAAAATTTTGAGAGTGGAGCAGCAATGCTTTAGGCTCTTGATGGAATGTTTGCTGAATCAAACTATGCTTTGAAGCAATATGCTTTGGGGGCTTTAACGAGCACACAAATGACTAGAAGAAATGTGCGGGATCATTGTGTGAAAATGATGGCAAACCTCAGTTAGGTCAAGGTTATGGGGATCAAGCTGGATCAAAGGTCCCAAATCGATTTGATCCTAAATTCTTTGCCTGAGCACTTCAGTTAGTTCAAAATAAACTACAACATGAACAAGCTGAATTTGACTCTTGTAGAACTGATGCATGAGCTTCAAAGTGCTAAAGAGTCTCTTTCAAAATCCGGCAGTGTTCATTTTACTTGGGGTTCTGTTAAGACCAAAGGGAAACCTCAAGTCAGTAACAAGAACAAGAGTAAGAAGAAAAAAAAGGCAGTGATACCAGTTATCAAGATTGCTGAAACAAAGAAGCATAAAGGCAAATGCTTCAAATGTGGAGAAAAATGCCACTGGAAGCAGAATTACCCTAAGCTAAAGCCAGGTATCGGTGATTTGAATTATATTGAAAATTGTTTAGTGGATAATCATAATGATAAATGGATCATTGATTCAAGAGCCACTAATCATGTCTGTTAGTCTTTGTAGTGGTTCAGACAAACTAGCTTGGTGCGAGAAAGACAAAGAAGTTTGAGGCTTGGGAACGGAGAATAAGTATCTGTTAAAGCAATAGGACAAGTTGATTTAATTTTTAATAATAGGACTTTAATTTTATATGACTATTTATTTGTTCCAGACTTTAAGAGGAATTTGGTTTCTGTTAGTTGTTTATTTGGTTTAACAGTACAGTTTAATTCTCCAGTTTTAATAAGAATTACTTCAATTATTTTTTAAGTCCTACGTCCTATGATGTTGATAATTTTGAAATTGTTGATGATGAGCATATACATGTTGCCAAGAAAAGGAAAGTTTCTAATGAAACATACCTTTGGCATTTACGATTAGGTCATATTAATCCTAATAGGATACACGTTTGGTTAAAAGTGAGATTTTCAAATCTCTAGTCTTTGAACCTATACCAGTATGTGAATCTTGTTTAGAAGAAAAATGACAAAATTGCCCTTTAAGGCCAAGGGATATTGTGCAACCAAACCACTAGAATTGGTGCATACTGATGTATACGGACCAATAAATGTTCAAGCCAGAAAAGCAATTAGTATTTTGTAACTTTTATAGACGATTACTCAAGATATGGATATGTTTACATATTGCGCCAAAAGTCTAAAACTTTTTCAAAATTTTGAGAGTATAAGGCTGAGGCAGAAAAGCAATTAGGATTATCAAAGAACTTCGGTTTGACCGAGGTGGTGAATACCTTTCTAAAGAGTTCAAGTTTTACTTGACTCAGGAAGGGATAGTTTCGAAACTATTAGCCCCTGGAACACCCCAACAAAATGGAGTTGCAGAAAGAAGAAATAGAACTCTTCAAGATATGGCTAGATCTATGCTCAGTTACTCATCCCTACCTATTTCATTTTGGGGATATGCCTTAGAAACAACAGTGTATCTTCTAAACTTAGTTCCTTCTAAATCTATTTCTAAGACACCAATAGAATTATGGAAAGGGTGTAAGCCCAGTTTAAACCATATTCGAATTTGGGGTGCTCCTGTACATGCTTTAAGAAAAGAACCGAATAAGTTAGAATCTTGTACAGAAGTGTGTCGTTTGTTGGTTACCCTAAAGGAACAAGAGGTGGACTTTTTTGTAGTTCCTCTGATA
Organism: Ochetophila trinervis; assembly: GCA_003254975.1. NCBI lineage: Eukaryota > Viridiplantae > Streptophyta > Magnoliopsida > Rosales > Rhamnaceae > Ochetophila > Ochetophila trinervis. Next base: position 167,289 of record QANX01002615.1, on the reverse strand, counting down.
AGAAATTTTTCGTGAGTGTACATACAACTTTTTTAGAGGAAGACTATATAAATAGTTCCAAATCCAAGAGTAAAATAGTTCTTGAAGAGCTTGCCTCAGCTCAAGAATAGGTTGAATCATAGCAATTTTTTCCTGTTGCTCCACTGATGCCTATGTATGTTCAAAGAAAGGAAAACATACCCGAAGATGAACAAACACAAGTAGAACCAGTGGAACAACAAGAACTGGTACATGTGGAACCTCCACCAGTACAACTTCCACCACAAAACATAGTCCAGGATCCTCCTGTAATTGCACAAACACCACCAATGTAGCTTCGTCGTAGTGAGAGAGTAAGACACAAGCCTGCGAGATATATCTTGCTAGGTAAATCTTACCAAGTCATCACTGATAGCGACGATGATCCTATTAATTATAATGAGGCACTGGAAGATGTGGATGCACAGGAATGGCAGGAAGCCATGGACCGTGAGATGGAATCTATGTATTCCAACTCTGTTTGGTCTCTTATAGAAGCGCCCGAAAGGATAAAACCTATAGGGTGCAAGTGGATTTACAAAAGGAAAAGAGGATTAGATGGGAAGGTAGAAACCTTCAAAGCTAGATTGGTGGCTAAAGGCTATACCCAAAAAGAAGGGATATATTACGAAGAAACTTTTTCGCCAGTAGCCATGCTTAAATCTATCCGAATTCTTTTAGCCATAGCAGCAAAACTCGATTATGAGATTGGCAAATGGATGAAAAACGGCTTTTTTAAATGACAGTTTACAAGAGGACATCTATATGTGGCAACCAGAAGGGTTTATAGCTAAAGGCCAAGAACACATGGTATGCAAGTTGCAAAGGTCAATTTATGGACTTAAATAAGCATCCAGGTCATAAAACATTAGGTTTGATCAAGCCATTACTTCAATTGGTTTTGAGAAAAGTCCTGATGAACCTTGTGTTTATAAAATGATCCAAGGTAAAAAAGTAGTTTTCCTAGTCCTTTACGTTGATGACATTTTATTGATTGGAAATGATAAAAAGGTGTTGTCAGATGTAAAGGAATGGCTACACAACCAGTTCGATATGAAAGATTTGGGAGAAGCCAACTATATTTTTGGAATCAAACTTCTAAGAGACTGGAAGAATAAGATGTTGGCACTATCTCAATCATCATATATTGATAAAATATGTGCCAAGTTTAACATGGATAAATCCAAGAGGGGATATTTACCCTTTAGACATGGAATTCATCTTTCTAAGGAACAATCGCCAAAAACTCTTGAAGAGAAAGATATCATGAGTAAGAAACCTTACTTTTCGGCAGTAGGTAGTCTTATGTATGCCATGTTATGTACTAGGCTAGAAATCTGCTATGCTGTAGGAGTTGTAAGTAGGTTTCAAAGTAATCCTGGATTGTACTACTGGGCTGTAGTGAAACATATACTCAAGTATCTAAGGAGAACGAGAGACTATATGTTGTGTATTCTAGTGGGAGTTTAGAAACTATTGGTTTCACAGACTCAAATTTCCAAGGGGACATTGACTCTAGTAAATCTATCTCGGGTTATGTGTTTACTATGAATGGAGAAGCCATTTGTTGGAGGAGCATTAAGCAGACATGTGTCGCTGACTCCACCACTAAAGTTGAATATGTGACTGCATCTGAAGCTGCAAAAGAAGCTGTGTGGCTTAATAAATTCCTCATAGACTACAAGTGATACCTAGTGCAGAATAATCCATTACCCTTTATTGTGATAACAGTGGGGCCGTAGCACAGTCTAAAGAACTTAGGTATCATAAGAGGCAAAAACACATAGCAAGAAAATACTACTTAATCCGTGATTTCATCGAGAGAGGAGATACAGTGGTTACTAAAATAGCATCTGAGGAAAATTTAGCAGACCCCTTTACTAAGTATCTACCTGAGAAAATATTTCAAAAGCATGTAAAATGTATTGGTCTTAAGAGGGTCCCATATTTACTTTAGAGTAAGTGGGAGTTTGTTTTTATTTGTGTTTTTATAACGAGACAAATAAATATTCATTTTTTTGAGTTTAAATAAAATTGAGGTATTTTTTTCAATTTTTTTGCACACAAATATTTTAACAATAAATTCCAGATTGATTATGTAGTATATGATCATGTGGATACGTCCACAGAAGATACGACCATAAGTTCTCTTAATCAATGAATGAGATCACAGTTGTTGAATAAAATTAAGAGCTTTATTTAGACTGCAATATTTTATGAAATAATTTATCTTGGTTATTATAAAATATTGGTGCGGACTATGTTTGCATTGATTAGGATCAAAGTGAGATTTAATTAAGGTTAAATTTCTGTAAAAAGTAATTAAATCTCAATATATATTTTGTTATTTTATTTCTCTTAATCCTGAGTTTATTATAAATAGGTATTTAGATGACTACTGTTCTTTGAGTTATCAATAAGTGAAGTCTATCTTACGACCAATATCTTGATGACTTGGGAATATGATTGTTTAAATTACCAGTATTTATGAAATAAACAATAAGGAATTTGTATGAAATATCTTCTTGATATGTTTCAGCACCTGAATGTAATGAAGTCACTGGCCAGTGCATTTGATCCTTTAGAGAAACTAATTCAACTGTGGGCTTTTAGTGGAATAGCACCAGATTAGATAGTTGTTTAACAACTATAAAGAGCCTTGATTAATAAAAGCTGTTAGATCCCCATACTAGCTCAGGATATCTGATACAGCTCACATCTCAGCTATGGGAATATAAAACACAAAGATTGAGTTACATGGACTTTGGATTATACTCAAGTTTGTACTCAAGAGCAAGTGAGAGATTGTTGGATTTATGATCTTAGTCCCATTTGAGATATTATCTTTTGTGATAATTCTCTCTGTATTTCCATTTAAATTAAATTTGATTATAAGATAATTTGTTATCTGATATAATTAAATTATTGATAAGATAAAATCTAGATAACAGTGGTTATGTCTGTATTATTTTAAATTTTAAATTGAGATTATTAGTTGGTTTGGGTTTTTATTTTTTGTACATACAAATATTAGAAATAATCCAGAGAACAAATTGATTCAACTTTAATTCATAGTGAATATGTAAAAACATCGAGTGAAAATATTAGAGAAAATATTCATTCTCTAATATTCTTGGTTTATTCCCTGAGATATAATAGAGTTCACACTCTGCTGTACTATCTGAGATTAGTCCTGGAAGATCTAGCAGATCCGGTAGTAGATCCCAGTAGCAGTAGCAGATCCAGTGGTAGATCCCAATAGTAGTAGCAGATCTGATGGTAGATCCGGTAGCAGATCTGGTGATAGCTTGTAGATCCAAGTGCAGATCGTAGATTCGGTAGAATCATTATACCACGCATCAAATTCAGAAAGTCTGCGAGGTATTTTGTTTTATTTTTCATATGATTTAGTCACATATTTTCTTGTGGGTTATTGATTTTACGCTTCCGCAAAATATATTTTTCTTACACACACAACTACAACTCTATACTATATAATTAATTAAATTTAGTTAGTCAATTGTTCTTAACTATTTTCAGTTGAATTTTTTTTTTTTAAAATAACTATGAATAATGCTAGAAAATTAAATAACTAAAACAATTAAAATACATAACCAAAGAGCCAACACTAAATTAAATGAATATAACTTAAAAGACATCCGGCTTTAGAGAAGCTTTCTAAAATAGAGAACAATCTATTAATCTAAAAAGGGTAGTGTTGTAGATGTTGAAGTGTCCCTTCAATGTTCATAGAAAGCTTCAGTATATAAAGTTGAAACCACCCGCAATTTTTATTTATTTTTTTACTTTCTTCGGTGTGGAAATAATGCTAACTATTTATACTTGCAACCGCACAATTGACTTTTTTTTTCCCAATCAATATGGAATATATGCATGTTTTTAAAACATTATGATCCTATTTATTATAGGTAAAAAATATTAATACAAATATTGTCTCCCACGTTTCATTAAATTAGAATGATTTAATGAAATATATAATTTATTTTTCGACCTCAGCTCACCTCACTAGTGACCAATAATGGCCACTGCCACCCCCACACCAATTTTTTATCGTCTTTTTCTACGCAACTGGTATTCTGTCCAAACTTAGATCCTTTAGGATCATGCTTCCTAGACATAGGCAAGTCAACTCTTATTGATACATGACCAATCATCCTCAAATTACTCATATTTTTTTCCATGTTTCTACTTGTTGTGCGTATATTTTCAAACCTGAAAACACCAAAAAGGCATGTACACGCCGGGAAAAACCCATCGTATACTAGTTTCAATACTACACACTTGGCACTACAAAAAAAATTGACCTTTTGTGACGGAAGCAAATTCGTCACAACGTATAGTATATGTGACGGATTCGTCACACAATCCNGTATAATACCAAATAAGAATGATGATTTTCGAAATGGCCCCTCATAAATAAACATATAAAATTAAAAAAAAAAATTACAATTTTTTTTTTTAAAATAGACCAAATTAAAAAAATACACCATATTTTATAATTCAAATATGTATACAAACACAACTAAATCAAACATAAGTAATTCTACTTGGAAAACCATATGGAGGTACATTTTATGTAATTAATTAAAAAAGTTGCAGTGTCTCTGCACTATAAAAAAAAACGATGTTTTGTGACGGAAGCAAATTCGTTACAACGTATATTATGTGTGACGGATTCGTCACACAATCAACCAACTGTGACGGTAACTAACCCGTCACAGTGCTTTCGCAATAGCCCCGACACAAATTCTCTTCAGTAACCGCTTACTGTTCAGCGTCACAAAAAATGAAGTTTTAGTGACGGCAAAAATCCGTCACTTATATTTCTACCCATTGTAATTTTCCGGCGAGTCACCGCCGACAAGGATTAAGTGACGGCTACTCTTCCGTCACAATAATGACGTGTGTGACAGTATAGTGATGGCTAACCGTCACTGTTACTTAAATGTGACGGCCAACTAACCGTGACAATTGGGCGTTGTAGTCACGACATTGTGACGGATTACTGTCACAATTGCACAACTGTGACCCCTTAACTGTCACTATTACTTAATTGTGACGGCAAGATAACCGTGACAAAAGAACTGTTAAGTCACGACTATGTGACGGATTTCCGTCACAGTTGCTCAACTGTGACCCTTTACTTTGTATGGCCAACAACACTCTTTTGTGACAATTGTGTGACGGGTTTTTGTCACTTATATATATTTGTCACGGTTTGCATCCGTCACGTAAACATTGTTGGTGTGACGGTTTTGTGACGGTTGTTCCGTCACGGATATATAATTGTCGCCGTTTTCTGGCGTCACTTATACATAGTTGTTGTGACGGTTTTGTGACGGTTCTCCGTCACGGATATTTATTTATCACAGTTCACATCCGTCCCTTATACATATTTTTTGTGATGTGGTTGTGACGATTTTCCGTCACATATAAGTTATTGTGACCGTCCATAAGCAAAGTTCAGTGATGGGTTTGATGTTTTTTTTCCGTCACACTATACCATTTGTGACGGAATCTATGTTTAATGTTAGAAATACCAGGGACGGTTTCCACATTTTCCCTGTCCCAGTAGCTTAACAATCTCAAGCACTATATCATTATGACATCTCAAACCCAATTGTATAATTAACATATTAAATTCATCACTAACAGATTGCATTTAATTTATAAAGACACATTCATATGAATCCATGCTTCCACAACCATGTTTGCTAATTACATACCATAATTCATTAACTTTATACACAACATCGAACTTGTCCATTAGGTTGCACAAATTTTTCATTCAAGCACTTCCACCACTCTAGTGCTTGAATAAAAAATTATGTCCTAACATTTGGATAACCCAAAAACAAAAGTTCAGCTAACAAAGTTCTATGTAGTTGCATATCCACACAACATAAACTAGTCACAGCATTCTCAAAATATACATAGCTGTTAAATGTCAAAACTAATCTACCCAACTTCAACATTTGATACATTTTGCATAACCTATCAGCAATGTGTCAAAAATAGAAGTCATGACTCACCAAAACGAGCTTCTTTGACATCAAAAACTGCATTGCGAAGCTAGAAATACCCTGTACAAATAAGACACCCCTTTTGGTTTTTTTCTTCAATATTCAAAAATCGTTTACCCTATATCATTATGCTATCTCAATGTCTTTAAGTGCACGGCTAACATATTGTTGTCGTCACTAACACCTTGCATATAAGTCAGCTATACACCTTCATATATAAACACTTCTTCCACAATCACTTTTACTACTTACATACCATAATTCATTAAATATATACACAGCAGCGAACGTTTCCATAATGTTGCACACATTTTTCATTCAATCACTTCCACCACACTAAAGCTTGAAGAAAACATGCTTCTAAAACATTTGGAACACCAAAAACAACAAAAAATCAGCAACCACATTAGCTAGCTAGTTGCATTTCAAAAGGATTACCCAAAAAACAAAAAATCAGCAACCAAACAAATTCCTGTTATACTTCCACCACACTAAAGCTTGAAGGAAAAATGCATCTAAACAGTTTGAACACCAAAAACAACAAAAAAATCAGCAAACATACTAGCTAGCTAGATGCATTTCAAAAGGATAACCCAAAAAACAAAAAATCAGCAACCAAACAAATCCATTAAATACTTCCAACTATTTATAGCTTGAAGGAAACATGCTTCTAAAACATTTGGAACACCAAAAACAAAAAAAAATCAGCAACCATATTAGCTAGCTAGTTGCATTTCAAAAGGATAACCCAAAAAACACAAAATCAGCAACCAAACAAATTCCTTAAATACTGTCACCACACTAAAGCTTGAAGGAAACATGCTTCTAAAACATTTGGAACACCAAAAACAACAAAAAATCAGCAACCAAACAAAGTCCTTAAATTTTGCCACCACACTAAAGCTTGAAGGAAACATGCTTCTAAAACATTTGGAACACCAAAAACAACAAAAAATCAGCAAGCACATTAGCTAGCTAGTTGCATTTCAAAAGGATAACCCAAAAAACAAAAAATCAGCAACCAAACAAATTCCTGTTATACTTCCACCACACTAAAGCTTGAAGGAAAAATGCATCTACACAGTTTGAACACCAAAAACAACAAAAAATCAGCAAACATACTAGCTAGCTAGTTGCATTTCAAAAGGATAACCCAAAAAACAAAAAATCAGCAACCAAACAAATTCCTGTTATACTTCCACCACACTAAAGCTTGAAGGAAAAATGCATCTACACAGTTTGAACACCAAAAACAACAAAAAATCAGCAAACATACTAGCTAGCTAGTTGCATTTCAAAAGGATAACCCAAAAAACAAAAAATCAGCAACCAAACAAATTCCTTAAATACTTCCACCTATTTATAGCTTGAAGGAAACATGCTTCTAAAACATTTGGAACACCAAAATAAACAAAAAATCAGCAACCATATTAGCTAGATGGTTGCATTTCGACACTAAATCAGTGATATTCACATCCTTCTCAAACTTGAAAATTGCTATTACATGTCAAAACACATATTCCCAACTTCAACATTTGATGTATATTCCACAACCTAGCAGCAATGTCTCACAAATATTTTTACCTACTGCCACCACACTAAAGCTTGCAGTAAAAATTCATCTAAACAGTTGGAACACCAAAAAAAACAAAAAAACAGCAACCTTATCCGCTAGCTAGTTGCATTTCGACACTACTTCAACATTCCACAGCATTCTCAAAATTTAAGAGTACATTTAAGTTATCAAAACACATCTTCCCAACTTCAACATTTGATGTTTATTGCTTAACATACAACCAATGTCTCACAGCTAGATTAAACTGAAATATAATTATCAGTCTTCCTAAATATTCAGCAATAAACTTTTGTATAACCCAAAAATAAAAAATTCAAAGAGAATGACAACGTACCCAAATGACCCGCTAAGTATCATGGTGGGGCTGACTATCCCACCCAGGTGTCATCAACTCAATATGGCCTTGCAAGGATTTGAGTGTTGCCTCCATCTCAGCCATACGTGCTGCAAGCTGCTGGTTTTGAAGCTTCAATGCTTCATTGCATGCCCTCGTTTCTTGCATCTCTTGTTCAACCGCAGCCGTATCAATTTGTCCTCGCTTTAAATGATGCAATGGGCCAAGTCCCATGCCAACTTGATGGCCACGTTTAGGAGGCAGCACCTTGTCGAATATCTCATTGGTTGTCAACTCTAACCCCTCATCCGAATCTCGCAGCCTTAGTAACTCCTCCTGCATAAACAGCATCATCCATGTATAAGTACGAATTTCGTATAAGTTTTTTTGGAATTTAAGTTATCGCTGAAATTATAACATTTATATCATCAATGTGTACATTCATGAACTTCCACAAGACAAGCTAATCAGCGTTACAATCCACTAAATGCTATTAAAAAAATATTCAATCAAATACTTCACTGTATATTCAATAACATCTGTGAAAGTGTTGCAATCCCTCACTAAATATATCAGCAAATATATTTATATGTATATATATTGTACTATGTTATCTTTCTAAGTATTTATGATGCAATTTAAACCCATTTATTTTTTATCAAGTTTTTGTACAATTTAAGATACTCACATAAACCGCTTTGGACTTCTCATCCACCCATTTCTTCTTGGTTGCGTTGTAGTGGGTGGTATACCACAATGAATACCGGTCCACCAATTCGTCCTATTCAATTAATAAGCATACAAGTTCAGGAATTAGTTTGCTGCAAAAAATTTAGCCAAGTTCAATTTAGACATCAAAACTCAATCTTACCAGCTGCGTGGCCTCGCCTGCAAGTCTAGCAAACGACCTCGTGCCCGAACTATGATTAATTCGGGCTGCACCTCTATTATGTTTGTTCGTTGCACTCAATTGTGCACGTCGAATTTACATGTTAGCAAAATGAATTTGAAATGTTTCAACCGATTGTATAGTTACTAATATTGGTAGTACCTTGAATTTTTCAGACTTGAACCTCTCAACAGCCAACAGCCATTCATGCAAAGCAACCTCTCTTGAACAAGCAGCGACAACTTCTTCCTCCGTGCTACACTTATCATACCTCTCTTTCAGCCTATATCTCCAGCTGCGGAATTGTTTCTTCAACTGGTTGTGCAGCACTTCGTAGTTGTGTGGTTCGTCACCTAAGTCAAAGTTCCGCTGCAACAAAGTTTCACATAGTTAAATCAGTTCACAAATGAAGCATTTGTTGCTGCAGCTTATTACTAAGTTCACATATAGATTTTTATGGAATGTAAGTGTCAAAAAATGTCTTCACCTTCAATTCGTCCAATATATCTTCTTTCCTATTGTTAGGGACGTCACTCCATTCATTAACATGAGGCGGGGCTTTGCTTCTTATCAGTGCCCCAATTTCAGTGGTGATTTCTTGGGAGAATGCACCAACAAACCGCATCACATGCTTGGGCACGATAACCTTCATAATCCCCATATTTGGGAACTTCTTCCTCAAAACGGTAAGACTTCTAGTTGGTCCACGCTTCCTCACCGGTGCTGTAGCTGAAAAAATGTAATGGTTGATATTAGTGGATTAAGATAGCTAAAAATCAGCAACTCCGACAACCATATTCTTTCTCATGCACATTTTTATCAATCCCACAAATACATGTCCAAAACATAACAATTCCTTACCGTTTGAAACTGTTGTGGCAGCAATCTGTTCACCTTCATGTTCAGCTTGCATGTGCCCGCTGTCACCAACATCCAAGCCATCAGTAGTTTTAGGTGGCAGTGTCGCATCATCATCGTTCGGTTCGCTAATATAGTGTTGGTCCTCTTAGGGCAGGTCTTCCGCAGCATCACAAAGTAAAGACGAGGATGCAAGAGGTTGCATCGTCCTCATCGTCATTACTTTCGCTTCCATTACTACTGCAGTCAACAATCATAGGCTCGACAATGCTTGCGATGCGCCGCTGTCGCACGAAACGCTCGTGCTTCCCGTGGCAAACTTCGTAGCACACGGCTTGTTTGAGGCGCGCACACTCCTACAGCGACAATAAAAAAACATCGGTTGTTCCACACACAAAAATACATGTGCAATCATAAAAATCAACGATGATATTGTTTCGTTGTCAACAATGATTAAATTCGCCAAAACAAATATAGTTAACACATTAAATAAGTTGTATGACTTCAAATTAAATTAAAAGATAAACGTAGGACTAACTTTGTACGGGAGAATGAGGTTCGTCACGCTCCTCTACACTCTTAAAATGCTGGACATTCACCCGGTTTCTCGGACTTCGGCATACCGGAGGCAATGGTTGAGACATTGCAACGCCTTTGCCTATACAAAAACAGAAAAGTATAAAATTCTGTTTCGACCATCCCATTAGGGGCAGCAAAGTATTTTGGTTTTTCACCTTTTGTTTTTGGTCCAACACGTGAAACGTTATGTGTTGATGTCATCTCGCGTCCGAGTGTCGGTGCGGTGCTTTGAACACTATCTGCTTCTCCTCTACGCACACTAACCCATTCATTCCCTGCGGTCAAAGAAAGCAATTTACAGCCGCTGTGTTAGTCCATTAGTCATTACTAAAAATGTCATTGAATGCAGCAACCAAGTTAGACCAACCGTATATAAGGGTTAGAATTTTAAACCTGTGCACGTTTGCTTCCCGCAATGTCCGGAGCGTGTTTCTCCCCTCGTTTTCATATGTGGTTTGGTTGTGCTTTGTCCTCGTCGCAATGGTAGCTTCTTACCCAACATTTTAAAAAATCAGCAACTGATTAGATCCTACCTGCACAGCATTCAATCAAGTGGTCGTGTAACATAAATATTTGAACATTCCATATTTTACGATATCCAACAAGGAAAGTTAATTATGCAAACCTCACAGTAGTTTCACAAAGATTACAACACACAAATTAAACATGACACGCAAAATACATAACCGTCAATAGCGACATATGGATGCCGAAGTTAATAAAGTTACAATAAAATTTTGAATCACCATCGGAGTCCTCAGTAGAGGATCCGTTATGCCTACTTGTGCTGTCACAATGCACACCCTCATTTATCGCAACACCCGAGACACTAACAAGCTGACCATCCATATCCGTCCTTCGGGTATGTGAAAATTCCACTCCCAAATTTATGTAAAAGTCGCCAACACACTCGTTCTGTTGATAAGCATCGTCCATCGATGTATCGACAACCGGTTTGGTTACTTGAACGTCATACAAGTTGCGGGGCGGCACCCGCTCAACAACAACCCAACCCTTTCCCATCTTTGGGTCCGGTAGATATACAACCTCCTTCGCTTGAGCTGCGAGTACGTACGGGTCGTTCTTGTACCATGTCTTGGATGCTCTTATACTTAGGATATTAAATTCATCAGTGGTGAATCTGCTTCGGCTGCCAAGGTCCCACCAATCACATTTGAAAATGAAGACTTTCTGATGTTCTCCTCCATATCTAAGCTCAAAGACATCCCGGAGTACACCGTAGAAATTGATTTCTTCACCTCCGTGTTCAGCTTTAACGACCAAACCACTATTCTGAGTTGCTCGACATTTGTCGCGGTCGATTGTGCGAAACCTATGTCCACCTATAAGGCAGCCACTGTACCGAACCACTCTCTTATCGGGACCTCTAGCAAGGCGTTTCATATTGTCGACTGTACCATCAATGTCGCTGGCATCAAACTCACGCAGCTGCATATTACAGATCACAACCACCAACTGATTTTTAAATGGTTACCAGCCGATAGAAGTACAACCCAAAACAGTGCCAAATGTATTTCGAGATACATACCCGCTGTAGCAGCCACCGAGGAAAATGTGTCTGCTGGTACGCATGAATGTCCGTAGTAATTTCACCTCTGACTTGTTCTCTATGTTCACTACAAATAGAAGTATACGTAGTGAACTTTACAAAACCCCATACTTTGTTAAAAGCATTAACATAAACTTCAAAAGTGGAGTAAATATATTTGTGTATTACTTACTCAATATATGGAAGGACTTTGGTGCAATTGTTCAAAACGTACCATCGGATCTTCGTCCACTAGATCATGTCAAGCTCTTTATATTTTTTTCCGCCAAGACATTGGGCCATATGCGAGAATGTAGAAAATGTTGACCTCTCATTAGATAAATTGACATCGTAGTTTCTTTCTGGTCTATTAAACCTTGTCTCCACATCATGAAGATACATGGAGCAAAAGAGAAGACATTCGTTTGCGACGTAAGACTCGACAAGGACGCGCTTTGTTACGGATATAACATTTCAACTTGTGTAAGTACCTAAAAAGTGGAAAATTGATAATTATACATGTGTGCGCAAATGTAACGGAGGCATCTAGTTTATAACAACGGAGTCAAACTGGTCAAAGAATTACCTTTCAAAAGGATACATCCAACGATACTGACACGGGCCCCTTAGTATTGCTTCGCGTGCGAGGTGAATTGGTAAGTGGACCATGACATCGAAAAATGAAGGGGGAAACATCTTCTCGAGGGCATACAATGTAACAGCAATGGACTTCTCAATGTGTAATAAAGATTCTTTCATCAACGTCCTCGAAGTCAACTCTCTGAAGAACAAGCACAACTGAATTATCGCAGTACAAACATCTCGGCATAGGGTACCACGCAGTGCAATTGGAAGCAACCTCTGCATAAGTATGTGACAATCATGGCTCTTCAAGCCAGATAATTTTGTTTCGCTCATGTTAACACACCGTGAAATGTTGGAGGCATACCCATCGGGAAGCCTCACATCAATAAGGAATTGGCAAACTTTTCTTTTTTCAGCATCACTGAGCATGTAGCAAGTGGGGGGCAAATACACGGTTCCATCCGTGCGTACTAGATGGAGGTCTTGCATAATGCCCAAAGACTCTAAATCCAAGCGAGTATTGAAGGTATCCTTTGTCTTTCCTTCGAGGCCCATCAGTGTTCCTAACAAACTATCACACACATTCTTTTCAATATGCATAACATCCAGGTTATGCCGCAATTGAAGAGTTCGCTAGTATGGCAAATCAAAAAATATTGAAACTTTGAGCCAATTAGTATTTGAATCAGCATGCTTCCGTTTTCTCCAACCACAAGACAATTTACCGAAGATGGGTTGGCTAACGTTTTGAAGCTGAGCCCAAATTTCATCCCCCGTCAAAGCTTTAGGCGGTGCTCGACCCTCCTTACAACTATAACATCGGTTGTTCCGTAACCGATGGCCAGCCGGTAAGAACCGTCGATGTCCGACGTAAGCAAGTTTGTGGCCATGTTTCAAGTAGAGGAAAGAGGCATCAACATTACATATAGGACACGCTTGTTTCCCTTTTGTAGACCAGCCCGATAGATTTCCATAAGCAGGGAAATCGTTAATAGTCCACAACAGAGCGGCATGCATTTGAAATAGTTCATTAGTTGCTGCGTCAAATGTTTGCACGCCCTCATCCCAAAGTATTTTCAATTCTTGAACTAGTGGCTGAAGATAGACATCGATATCCTTCCCCGGCGATGATGGACCCGGGATTAGCAAAGTCAACATGAGAAAAGGGTCCTTCATACATAACCACGAGGGTAAATTATATGGGACAACAATAACGGGCCACATGCTATAAGGTGTTGACTTGTTATCAAATGGGTTAAAACCATCTGAAGCAAGTCCAAGCTTCACATTTCTTGGCTCACTAGCAAATATGGGGAAAGATTTGTCAAAATTCTGCCATTCTTCAGCATCGGCCGGGTGCCTTAGGGTGCCATCGTCAACCCTCATTTCATGGTGCCACATCATGTCACGGGCTGTTTTATTGGATACGTACAGCCGCTGCAACCGTGGAGTCAATGGGAAATATCTTAGTATCTTATGTGCCACTTTTTTGTTACTAAATGCACGGTCCTTATAGAGCTGTGCATTACATGTTGGGCATACATCCAAGTCCTTAAATTCATTCCAAAACAGTATGCAATCATTCCTGCATGCATCTATTTTCTCATAGTGGAGTCCTATATCTCGGATGACTTGTTTTGCCTTATAGTATGAAGAAGGTAGACCCGACTCGACTGGAAGGATTGTGTTTAGTAATTGCAACAACATGTTGAAGGATTTGTTTGTCCATCCATTCGATGTCTTTAAGTGCAGCAGCTTAACTAGGACCGAAATCCTTGAAAGTTTACACCCGTTGAACATTGGAAGTGAAGCTTCATGGAACAACTTAGCGAAAGGATTTGAGATAATTTGACAATTAGCTTGGACTGGATTAGATGTTGATGAGTTTGACCATTCGGTGAATAAAGCCTCGTTGTTCAAGTCATTTAGCATTGCCTATGTCCCGTCCCCAAAGACATCATCTTCACCGTCAAGCGAAGCATCATCATCTACAATGTCTTTGTGGACATGGGGGACTTAAGGTCTCACCGTGATACACCCATGGATAGTATGACGTGAGCATTCCGTGCACAATCAAGTGGTTGTGTACCTGATCCGGGTATAAGAAGTAGTAGTTGTTACACTGGTAGCATGGACATTTGATTTTCTCCTCATCTTCCATATTGTTTTTTGCAAAAGTAATGAACTCCTTGACTCCATTAACATATTCCAGGAGTGATCTATTACGCACTTGCATCCAACTCTTATCCATCTTTACTTTCAAACAGAAGCAGTGCGACAAGGGCGTGAGTGGAACAAGCCATGGCAGTGAGTTCCGAGATTAAAGACACAGAAGTGCAAGTGTAAAAGGAATTCCAAATGCATTCGGTTGTCAACATTAAACATGTTTGCATATAACCAAAACAAATTCAGCATCATTGAAAGATGAACGATGGACACATAGCAAAATGTACATTCAAACGTAAGTAAGCAATACGATGCTTTTCCATGTGAATGAGGTGCTAAAGAGACAAAAAAAAATTGCGTAATGTACCTGGAAATAGAAGCCTAACTTGGAAACTTGAAGCCACAATGGTCTCGTAGAGCTGTTGCACAAAACAAATGGTCATTAGAACATTGAAACTTATATTGTCAGAAAAGCATAGGGGTTTCGTCAAATATAGTACAAAACCAATAATGCATATGAACCAGCCCAAGTCTAATCATCACGATAACCCGACTAAATATAACAAACTTAAGTAGATCGAATTTCATTATTAGGAAAATTTTTGGGCAATAAGAAAAATTGGGATTAGAAGTTTAAGCCAAGTTCAATTCTAACAATAACGACATTTACTAATAAAAATAAAGTAGAAAATAATATTCAAAATAAACTTCTATTTGATGGTGCATAGTTCTAAAATTAAATTGTGCCAAATCCTACTTGATATGAAGTTTCTTCTTTTACTTTGACAAACACAAGATTTAAACACAAATTAAAATACGTACTCTCAAAAACCATATATATTCAGCAACCATATATATGTACCTCTCATAAAAAATTATGTAAATGCTAGTTGCAAATAAGTAAGAATGCATTTGTATTAGCATAGAATTTGAATAACACAATTTAATATGAGTGCTTAAAAAGTGCATGGATTATATTGCATTGTCACATGTGTATTGTAAGAGTAAAAAATATTCACTTGCAAATAAATACATTTGACACATGCGTGCATGACTGTATAAGTCAGTTATAAATATAAGAGTACAGTTAATAACAAAAATTGCAAACTCATTCCATGTGGCTCACAAGTCAGTCATCATCTCCAATGGCAAACGCATTTTTACATATCATTTTTATGCTTGAAGGTCTACTTTTATCCCTCTACAAGCACACATTGTATATCAAACTGAAATATATATACATATGGAAAATATTATGAATAACATCCTATAAAACGTAGCTAAGTATTTGACTTCCACATTCAGTTTAAATTAGTATAATTCCTTAAATTGAAGTTGCCAAACTAATTGGTGCGAAAGTGCTTTTCTTCATTTGACGCCGGATTATTTATTAAACTGGATATATGCCTCTAAAGACATCCTATAAAACAAATAAGCAGATGTTATGTCACTCTATTGTTGGCATCGGAACTTCGTGTTTTTCATGTCACTTTCTAGGAAGAGTTCACAATGGTTCAAAGGAAGCTTGAAGTAAAACTTGAAAGGAAAGATAAATATACTATATCAATTGAAAACTGAGAATTAGTTGGCGAGACATATATGAAATACAATTAATCATTACCTAAAACAAAATATACAAATAACAAAAAATGAAGGACAATTAAATTTCTTCAAATTATTTACAAATTAATGGGTTGCAATATTTATTATCATACAACAATTTGAAACATTACTTACAATAAAAGTTTTTTTACCTTGACATATATATTTACTTGATTCGTATATAATTGTTTTCAAGCAATTGGGTTTTTCATTTCCAATATTAGCTAAAGTTAAAAGATGATACAACCAAATGTTATTGCCTTAGTTTTAGACACGAATTGTATAATATACATCTTAACACAAATACAAAATGCATAACACTAATCTGATTTGGACAGTGACATTATTAAGCTTTATCAAAATAAAAGAAGAAGGAAAGGAAAAAAATAAAAATTCCCACATTACAAAGTGTTGCCTGATCAAACACATGGAAAAGCATTAAAACCCTAATATATGGCCAAAATTGAAGCAGTTAATTGCATTCTCATATGAATGCAACTTACTCACAAACAACTTGGTAAAAGCAATAGGCTATTTCAAAACTCCCTAAACCCTAAACTATATATCAAAAGGATTAAAGATATATATATATATAAACATAGCTGTTGCACAAAAAAAAAATTTAGATTACTCTAAACCCTATATATTAAATCAGCCTCTGATTGCATTTTGGCATGTCCAAATTCAGTTTGCTTGTCTTCTTATACTGCATTGCAATATATAAAATGAATAGAAACCCAACCATGTTTGCCGAAAACAGGGGCCTCAAATACACATTTCGGTTTTGGAGGAAAATCAATTGGAACAACACCATCAGACATCAAACACAGCATTGACCAATGGGTTGCACAAATTATCTGCCGAGAAATTGATGCAGCAAAACCCAAAAAAAATAGTACAAATCACAAGCAAAAAATCAAAAAACCGCAAGCCTCACCGGTGGAAGAGCGGACTGGATCGACGGCGATTAACTCAGCGTTGGTGTGGGAAATGATCGGTGCTCCTCCGCGGACAATACGCCGAAGCTGGAAGATGATAAAGTTGCTAGAGCTGCCGCCTGCGTCACTTCAGTTTCCCCTCGAAGCCGTCGGTGTTGAAGCTCTCTGTAGAACTGTAACAGTGGCCTAACACTTGCACAACTTGAGCTCAAAAACTGGAAAACAGTAGCAAAGACACTAGAGATTAAAACGCAGCCGTTTGTTGGTCAAAGAAAATGCTAAGTCAAGCTAACTATTTATGAAATGTCAGCAGTCAACCACCACATATCCAAAAAACATAGATGATAAGAAACAGATCCGGTGGCAAACAGTGCCACTTAAATGATTTTAGCAACTGTGACAGTTTTTTAACCGTCAAAGAAACGTTATTCGCTTTTTTTTTTTTGGAAGTCATTTAGTGACGACATTTGTCATTTTCCATCACTAAATGCAAACAAAATTTCATAATTTTGTTCCCGCGCAGCTGAATGTGTGACAGCCACATATTGGTCACAATTAATGGAAAATGAATCTACAATTGTGACGGAAGTTGAAATTTCCGACACAGAAAACATTGTTTTGTGACGGGTACATTGCAGTCACAAGGTTTTCCGTCACTAAACATCAATGTTTTTTGTAGTGCTGTTTTCTCGTTTTGCTTTGACTTTGAAGGATCGAGAGCCAATATGATAGCAACATCAAATACATCTTTCACATTCTGCATTAGTCAACAGTAAAGATGAAATTTTAAATATCATACAGTCGATAACAAATACATCAAATATAGAGAGAAGAAACATGATGATTTGCAGCATCTGTGTAATGAATTCCATCTCTACTAACATATTTAGTACTACCACTGCAACCTTTGGCTGTGACTAGAGTTCCATTCAACATCTTTGTTTGACCACAAAAAATTAGGATATCATAGTTGTGATTGTAATTTTCTGTCATTTCATCTTTCCGTTCAATCTCCCCTGAAAATGAATCAAATGTTACAATACTGGTACGATACCTGCCAAAGATACTCTGACATTCAAATCAGTTCAAAAAGAGAGAATATATTTTGTGATTCAAAGAGTAATTCATGTGTATTTGTTTTCTATGTGTTTTAGAATAATTTACCTTTCAGCTCTCACTTCTTAATTATACCCTTGACGTCTGATGCCTGTATGCACTTATAACTGCATTTAAGTCTCTTGATAATAATTAATTCTTATGATTGCCTTAGAATTAATTGTGTTTGGAACAATTATAATTGACGTTTCACCTCCTTTCAATTATAATTGAAAGCTTCAGAAGTGGCATATGAGCTTTCTGGATAGGTATTCAAGATACCTCTGATAATTACTAAGTAGACATGTGTTCAAGATACCTCAGATAGTTTCGAAGAAAGCACGTGTTCAAGATACCTCGGATACCTTCTTCATCTGTTTATGGTTCAGAATTTCAAGTCTGTTAATCCACCTGGCACACTCGAAACTTTTAGAGTAACTAGGAATGTCTGAAACCTTAATCACTTTCTCGAAATGTTTAGTGTCTTCAGTCCCTGGGAAGGTTTAGCATTTTCATTATCTCAAATGTATGAATGTTCGAGGGTACTATGGAAGACGCACCCTCAGAACAACTCAGATCACATCTGACACTACCCTTCGGATGTAAAATAGTTTCCACAATTGAGGCTCACCCTCAGAAAACATCCGAGATTACTCTTCAGGTATAAAATAGTATTCAGAGTTAGCCCCCCACTCTATGAAATGACATGTCAGTTAATGAAGTTACTTATATTCAAAATCAAATCCATATAATCCTTACTTTGGACGTAAAAAGATCAATCCAAATCCTCAGCCATATTGAAAATCTGCCTCAAATAAATCCTAACGTCTGAGACCTTTGTCGAAGCATGTCTCCATTCCGAAGAAAAAATTCTTT
Source organism: Ochetophila trinervis (assembly GCA_003254975.1). Classification (NCBI taxonomy): domain Eukaryota; kingdom Viridiplantae; phylum Streptophyta; class Magnoliopsida; order Rosales; family Rhamnaceae; genus Ochetophila; species Ochetophila trinervis. Next base: position 148,180 of record QANX01002615.1, on the reverse strand, counting down.
ATATTTTGTGTCTTAAAGTGCTTAAGACCAAATCCTGATGGTTGGACTCACTTGTGGCCGAATCTCCATTCGGAACTCGTCGAAGTCATGGAGAAGAAAACTATTGCTCTAGCCCAATTAATGTCAAACACCTAGAGGATACTCCTTATACTAATCGTTCTTTCCAAGACTCGAGCCATTACTCTAGTCACTTCAATCCTCTTTTACTTCTACTCGCTCCAATAGAACTTAGAATAAAAAGACCAGTATCTTTTGACTGCCTGCAAGAGGAGGAAACTCCTCTTAAACACTACAACCTATGATAAACATTGGCAGCAACAGTACTTCTTCATCCAGGACAATTGGGGTCAATACTATCTTTCTTCAGCTTCCAGGCCTGTCTGAAGCACCTGAAACCTAAACTTCGGTGAGGCCCTAGATCAAACAGAGAAAGAGTGAATTTGTGCTGAGGTTTTTAATCAGTTTTTCTTTTTCTTTTTAAATTGCCGACTCAACCAAAAACTAAACTTCTTAACTTTCGAGGAACAAACTTCGGTATTATTGCTTGGAAAACTGCCTTTGAGCATACTCAACCTAAAAAAGCTCTAGTCCGAAGAACAACTAGTCGCTACCCAACTCAAGCCAAGCCCGGATGACATACCCTTTATGTCTGAACCAATCAAGGTGTCAAGATTTGATTGACTCAGACGTTGTATTTATATTTCTTAAGGCCCAATTTCTGATGTCTGGTCTCACGTCAAGCTTGATTTCTCACCCAAACTACTTCAAGCAATGGAGAACAAGACGGTGTTGGAAAGGGCTTTCGTGTTCGAGATCCCACAAAAAGCCAAGGCTCTAGAAAGCAAGAAGAGAGCCCGAAAAGAAGGGAAATTGGCCTAGAATGCTGCCTTTCGGACTCTGAAGGTAACGCTCCCTCTAGCCAAGCAGCAAGTCGTGCTGGCCGATTGGGGAAAAAGAGTGGAGATCAATCCCTAGCCTGTTGATATGACGGTGGATGATCAAGCAGTGGCTCCGAAAAGGGCCAAACTCTGAGACTTTGCCAAGGAAGGGAACATCCGACTGTCTTATCCCGAAGGCACCTCTTTCTACCATAATGCGGGGAGTTGTGTTTTGACTGGCCAATAAATGCATATTCGACTGAAGCTCCAGAGGCATACCAGCCGCCATCTCAGAACTGAACGCCCCGAGCAAAAACTCTTTTCTGTTCACTCTAATGTCCGATCTTGATGTGTTTTTTTATTGTTGTTTTTTTTCTGTATTTTTTGTTTGTGAGGTGTTCGAACACCATAACTTCCGAAGTTATCAACAAAATTCACACATGTATTTGCTGGATCATTTAAACTGTTTGAGATTCATAGCGTAACCTATTCATTTTGAATTTCTGCAATTTTGTTAAGAATTTGTACAGTCATAGTATAGAAATGATATAGTACCTAAACGAAACGTCTATCCGACTTTTAAATTGGAACATTGGACCTTCACAATACTCGGACTCAATTTTAATGGCAATTTCTTGCTCATGATCTACCACTTACCAATTTTGCTAGGCGCCCAACTTTGAGGGTCACATGTGAAACTGTAAGCACGCCCCTTGCATGTGTGCAAAGTTCGAAGCTTAGCAGTCCGAGACTACTTTGTAGTTTTCCCACGAAAGACGGTTTGCTTTCCAACATGTATGGTTCATAGTTTTTTTAGCGCAAAACTGGCACGTAGTTTTCTCGACCGTGTCTGTTCGTAGTTTTTCCACACGTAACGGTGGCATTTTGTTTTATTTTCGTGTTAAGACAATGACTTACCCGATGCAAGACTTTTCACAAAATATTTACACGCAATGAGATGAAAAAAGATTTGGAAAATTTTATTGATTATACTTATAAAACATAAACCCGACTGGTGTACCTTCAGTAGGATTAATCCGACTCTAAAAGGGAAAAATGCATATGTCATGGACATACAAATCAAGTAAAAAAGAAATTTGTGTGGAAAATTCGCAAGTGCTCAAAGTTTCAGCGGCGCGGGACCTTTTTGCTTTGTGCGTCTTGCAACCGATAAGCTCCAGACAGATGAATCAAGATAACCTTGTATGGGCCTTTCCAATTGGGTCCAAGCTTTCCTACATTTAAGTATTATGGAAGATCCTATGGAGCATCCGATTGCCAACCTAGAAATGCCTTTGATGAACCATAGAGTTATAGTATTGTGCTGCGAGCTACTTGAAATGCTAGAGCCTTGTTGCCGTTGCCTCATGCTTTTTTGCTTACACGTCAACTAGCTAAAATGTTACACTCGCAAAGATCGATATTTTTTTCACGCTAGCCACATTTTACAGCAGTTCTATTTAATTAGAGTGCATGTATGTTGGCTTGGTTGAAGCGCTACGCAACAATAACCAGTCAGATTGCTTTCACGCTAGCTAGTTAAACGTTATGCGACAATACTTGATTAGATTAGGATGTATCTTAGTTGACATTTTATTTGGTGCCTCATATGAATTTGTAATTAGACCTGCATATAAATCTCATGCAAAAATACAAATACAATTGCTATATATACATAAAAGATGTTATAGGTGTTAGAATAAATTATAAAACTGTTAGACAAAAATAGAAAGTGAAAGCACTGTGAAGTTAAATCACTAAGGGTAAACACCTGGCTGATTCGTTGAATTTACAATTGGTTCCAATTGTGCTTGTTGCTCATGCCATGAAAAGACTTTCATGAATCGAATCGTGAATACATTTGAGAGATTATGGTTTTCCCAATTACGGGAGTCGGTTATTCGTTGGGATTCAACATTGAATTACAATCACCAGATAAATTTTTGAGTTTCTGATATCAAGAATTGTAAAGAAGTATAATTGCATTTCAAATGTGAAATACCCCATACCTGGCTCGCCAAACTGTGATTGCAATTTTCTGTCACCTTATTTTTTCGTTCAATCTCCCCTGAAAATGAATAAAATGTTACATCACTGGTGTGATAACTACCAAAGACACTTCGACGCTCAAATCAGTTCAAAAGAAAGGAATTTATTTTGTAATTCAAAGAGTAACTAATGTGTATTTACATGTATTTTCTGTGTATTTCAGAATAATTTACCTTTTAGCTCTTACCTTTTAATTATACCTTTGACGTTTGATGCCTGTTTGAGCTTATAACTGTCCATTTAAGTCACTTGATGATAATTAATTCTCATGATAGCTTTAGAATTAATTGTGTTCGGAACAATTATAATTGGCGCTTCACCTCCTTTCAGCACGTGTTAGAACGATTCGGAAGTGACTCTTGAGCTTCCTAGGCATGTATTCAAGATGCCTCAGTTAGTTATGACGTAGGCACGTGTTCAAGATACCTTGGATAATTCTGAAGAAGGCACGTGTTCAAGATACCTCAAATACTTTCCTCATCCCTTTATGGCTCGGACTTTCAGTTATGTTAATCCACCTAGCACACTTGGAACTTTTAGAGTACCTAAGAAGTCTGAAACCTTAATCACTCCCTCGAAAGGTTTAGTATATTCCTTATCTCAAAGGTACGAATGTCCGAGGATATTATGGAAGACGTATGGGACTCACCCTTGGAACAACTCTTGAAACTAAGGAAGACTACTCTTCGGATGTAAAATAGTAAACTAAGGAAGACGCAATCTCAAAAAACATCCAAGATTACTCTTCGGGTATAAAATACTAATCACGATAGTTCAAAGATAGAACTTCATAAATCCACAACATGACAGGACACCCCCCCCCCTCCGCGCCCGAAAATCCCACCAGATTATCCAGAGAGGCCCCCCTGAGGAAGATTCCACCGGAACCTTTCGAGGTAGCTGACAAAATCCTCCTCCGAAAGAGGGTTTAATAAACAAGAAAACAATAATTAAGATAAAAGAGACTTAAATTATAAGTGAACATGCGTTGCTAAAATAAATTACTAAACATACCAACAATATAAAAACAATCCAAGAGTATCAGTGGAACGTCAGAGCTATTAAACGTGATAGATAACAAAAATAAATAATACCAATAGGATAGATAGAATAACAGAAATCAAGTATATTACATAAGTCCGAAGAAAAAGATAATGATAGCGGAAGCTGGGCGTGGATGCGATGCCGACGGTAGCTCACCAAAACCTGCAGCTAGGACCTAGGGAAAGAGATTAAAATACAAAATGTGAGATATGAATATCTCAATGAATGCTCCTAGGTAACTACAAAATATAACCAGCAAGTAAAATTCTTTACTCTCAAACCTCACGTCACCATTTGAAAAGTTTCCCGTTTTGAAAATAATTTCACAAAACTCTTAGTTTGACTCCTAAAAAGCATTAAATCAATATAACACAATTTAGAGGCAAAAACACAATCTAACAACCACTTAAAAATCGCAGATCAATAAATGTAATTTTGTAAAACATTTAAATTCATTTATCAAACGCAGTCTCATAAAATGCCAAGTAAATGGGCCACAACCAAATACCATGGGCTACAACTTGCAAATTTAAAACCAACAGTTTAAAACCATAAATCAACAGTCATGTATCAAAACCGGTACCACACTATAGTATCATGCCATGTGACCCTCAGCGTCTTGATGGCGTTACAGGCGGGGGAGGGGGGTATAACTCATCACAACAAACCGGTAACCCAAATACGTCATGGCAGGATCCTCATCATCTCTCTCCCGACATGTGTCTGCAGTAGAGGATGGCATAATAATAATAATAATAATAGCGCGCATAATAATCATACATCTCAATCAACATCTCAATACTGTGTGGTACTCCTCAAAAACATCTCTGAAATCATACATCACCAGATATTATCAATTTTTCAAATCCTTTTATTTTAAAACAATTTTCCAAAATCTTCTATTTTGGAAAAATTTACAAAAACAATCAAATATTTCAAATATTAGAAAAATTGCCCCAAAAATTCTTAAATTCCATAAAAGCCACAACTTTTCTTTGAAATTACTATTTTCTACAAAATTATGAAAATAACCAAAAATCTCATAAATCACTGAAACCATTTTAAAACACAAATCTCATATTTATTCCAAATAAATATGAGTTCCATTAAAATCACAAATACATATATAGTCTTGAATCATTAACCATTTAAATCAACATATAATATATTTAATAAGCATAATTTAAATGCACAATAAAATCCAATCAAAATAAATCATATGCGATTCAATCATAATAGTATATAATCGCAAAATGTTTAGAAAAATAAATGCACTCATTGATTCGAAGCGTGCTCTCGCTAGATCTCTGGTCCAGCCCTCGAACGTGCACGAACACCTAAAAATAATTTACCGAAAATTATTTTAATTACCAAAAAACTAACCAAAGGCTCAGAGGAGTTCTCTGAGTCACTAATTACAAGATTAAAACACTAATTACTAAAATTGCCCTTCAATTTTAGTAATTATGAAAGTGCCCTTAAAGACAAATTCCCCAAAATTTTAGATTATTCCGTTTCAAGTTCGATTTCTACAAACTTTATACTGAAATGAAATTAAATATGCAAGGAAAAATAATCTACCTTCAATTTGAAGATTCTTTGTAGCCAATGATCGGAATCAGTCCCGAAAAATTAGACCTTGGCCGAAATTGGGTGTTTCCGAATCGAACCAAAATTGGATCAAATTGACGGTACAGCAAGCTTGCCCACGACCCAAGGAACGCGTTGGGACTGGTGGTAAGCACCCACTCACCGCCGTTTGCCTTGCCGGAAAGGATGAAGTTCCGACCAAAGCTTGAGTCCATTGGAGGTGTTAACGGCAGAGGAGGCCAAAATGAAACCTCGGGTTAGCTTCACCAGCACAAGGGGAAGCTTCTTGGATGGGTGGTGCACCACCACTCACCGGTGGTAAGGCAGATCGGGGACGGTGTGTAGAGGCGGAAGGCGGAGGCGCGTTCGGCGCGTTGGAGGATCATCGGAGCTCAGGGAGGTGCAGATTTTGTCTCCGGTGCCGTCTGTACCTCGTGGTGGTGGCTGTGTTGTGTCACTCGCAGGAAGACGAAGAAAATCTAGGTGGAGGAGGTGGCTGTTCCGAGTGGTTTTTCTGCAACTTTGAGACCGTTTTCTGACGTGCTATGGCAGTTTTCTGGGATCAAACTTGATACCAAAGTGTAGATCGTCACACCAGCTTATCAATGGTACCAAGAACGTATCCTAACTCTACTAGACGAGGAAGTTATGGCCGGCCAAAGGTGGTATTGCTACAATGCGAACACCTCTGTCTCTCTCTCTCTCTTTCCCGCGCGTTCTCTCTCTATCAAATTTGAAAAGTGCCGGCCAAAAAGGGTAAAACCCGTATTTAAAGACTCTCAAGACCCATTTCAATTATTGGTAGTTGCTAACAGCTAAAAAGCACTTTTATTTGAATTAAATTGCCCAAAATGTGTTGAACAGTGTCCGTTTACAGATAAAAAAAGTATCCGATAAAAACAAACTATTTCGGAATTTAAAATACAACTTTAATTGACCATAACTAAAAATCTATAACTCCGATTTTGGTGTGCTGATAGTCTACGGACTCGTAGCGACATCCTCAACGCCAAGCTTGATAAGGTTCGAGTAAAAAGATGCCAGAATAAAAAGTCAACATCAATCCCCCATATGGTCAACCTAGTCCAATTTCACGAAGAAGAAGGGTAAGCAAAAATTTGGGTCATTACACAACAAGCCATTATAGGTTGTTTAAATCTTGCATATTAGTATTGTTCACAAAAGTCAAATTCAATATGATTTAAGTAGAAGGAAATGGTTTAATATGACAATCAATAACATGATTCAGTTCTGTAAAGTCAATTTTTATGTGTTGGTAATTTTTATGTCAACAACTGTATGCCTGCTATTGCATGTTCTAATACTTCAAGAACAAATCTATTTTAGAAATTGCAAGTGACATAGAAACTTCACATGGTTATTAGGTGGTTAAGCACTGTCACATAAGTCTTACGTGGAGTTTTTTGTGATTTTTTGTTGTTTTTTTAAGGTGTTTGACATATGGTTTTAAATGCTGCTTACTGCCTTTTTGATGTATCAAAACTTATTTATTATTTTTTTTGAGACATTTAGTTTAAAATTGGATTTTTATTTGGAGTTGGATCAATGCACCCCATCATACCCTCTCCACAATAGCAGTTATTGTTGTCAACGTATGCATATCGTCATAATCTTCATGTTCTTGACCTCACATAGAAATTTCACCTGACAAGATTCGAATGTGCTCGAATGTGAGAGATAGGTGACTGAAAGCAATAGGTCAGCGACTTTGCATCTAGATCTAGGCAATTGAGATAAATAAGTTGTGGAGAAAAATTGGAGGGAATAGATCTGAGCGTCATGAAGAACGATGAGAGAAAGAGGGATGGAGGTAGGGGAGAGGGGGCATGAATGAATTAAAATTTGTTTATTGTTTGTCATATTATATATTATGTAAATATTATAAGATAATTTATTATTTTTTTGGTTGATAAAAAATATTTTAAGTAAAAATAAATATTGAATTAAATTTTAAGATTATCCAAAAAAAAATATCAAACATTAGACTCAAAATTTAAACTTAAGCTTTAAACCTGAAGCTCAAGCCTGACATTTTAGTCGAAGCCCTATTCAATATCTGTAAAGCTAGATATCATGCTTTAAACATAAAATATTGACACAATCTAGCTGAGCCGGATCCAAATTTTCTCTCTAGCTCTAAAAAATTAAGACCAAATCCATTCAAACTTGAATATTTAGACTTGGATCCAACCCTATATTTTGGAGAATTTGTACGGATGCCCAAGGTTGGGGGCAATTAATGACATAAATCTATTTTTTTTAATGGTTTGTTTCCTCTAACTCAGCAGCTTTCTTCTCAAAAACTTCATTTTACCTCGCATCTTTAACGCATCTTTAGGATCTCTTTAACTCTTGCCTTCTCTTTCTTTTCTTCCTCTCTCTGCAACTATTCCTTCCTCTCTTTTTTCTTCCAAAAACCCATTCAAAGTAGTCAATGATTTTTCAATCCATTGGAAAAGTTTTGAATCCTTATCTTTTATCCAAACCTATGTATTTTAAGAGTTTTTTGGATGAAACAAACATAAAAATAAAAAATAAAGTAGACAAAAACGAGAAAAAAAAGAAAAAAGAAAAAAGAAAAAAGAGGTTAAAGACGACCATCCCCACCCTATAGAAGTTGTATGTTGGGCGGTGATTTTAATTTAAAGGTATAAATTAAATATATAGGGCAGACTAAACAATTACATGGCCAGTCCGCCCTTACCTGCCTTCCAATTACACATCCCACCCTACGTTGGGCGGGTTTACAATTTTTTATTATTTTGCATGTGCATAACTGTGTCCCATATATATTTTTTAATTATTTATGCAATTTTCAAAGATTATATATAATATTTGTTGGCTAAACTTCATCAAATATTTTCCATCATTTTATTAAAGAATCTGAAAAATCATTCATTAAGAAAGTATTTTTGACTTTCAACCATATCTAATTATTACATATTTAATGATTACAAATGACTATAATAATTAAATATTTGTTGTTTCTGTCTTTTACCCCACCCGTGGAACAACACACCGTCTAAGTATGAGCAATTTGTTGTTCCACGAGCAAGGTGAACCTTAGTCGTTGGCTCCAACTGTGGAAATACACAAAATGATAAAAATTTCTCTCCTTCCAAGGGCGGCGTACGTGTTTCCCAAATGGTGCTTCCTTGAATATGATTTTTGTTTTTTCACAATGATATTATAAATATCTCCATCAAGTTTGAGTTTCTAACAAACCTATTTCTCATACCCCCATTTTAATCCCATGGCAAACAATAGTAATCCAATGTGTTGGTTCTATAGGATATTTCCCATGACAGGGGAACCTTAAATGGAGGTCTGCAAGCCCACCACCGAGGCTGTCAAAGAAGAGGGTGGCAATACAACTGCCACAGCCACCGCCACCACCCCCACCACTACCGTCACCATCATCCTCGTTGATTGTCATGTGGGAGCCATGTCGCAAAATTTAAGTTGCGACAAACGTATTTATGATGAGTACTATGTCGGTTTGGAAGCCGTTGGCTTCATTTATAATTACTCATCACTAAAGCGATGCTTTTCCATGAGATTGCCCAAATGGGACTAATTCCACAATGATGACACTCTAGAATGAAGCGATGATATTACTGGTAGAAATTTTTAGTTTTGTTGTTTTTTTATTTTAGTTTTCTAGAAAAAATTTCATTTTTTTTTGTATTTTACCAATGACCGAGTAAATGTATAGGACTATATGTAATATGGGCGTTTGAATTTGTACTTAATTAATATAATATCATGTTTTGACTTAGCATTTTGGCTTTAAATGTATTATTTTTAGTGTTTAATTACATATATTGTTCTGCAAAAAAAAACAAAACAAAAAAAACATATTTGTTGTTTCTGTCATGTACATTGCCCTTGCAAACACACTGGCTAGTCGAATGAGTGAGTTTTGCCGTGGTTTTTGACTGAGTGAGCTACCATGATATTGAGAAACCAATATTTATTTAGTCTACTAGCTCGATTGAATTTATAATTTAACTTATTTAAATTATGGACCATTGATTCCATTATATGAATAAATAATGACCTAATTCAGTTTTAGAGTTGACTATTGATTTTAGAGGAGAAAGGAGGAGAAGATGAGAGAAAACGAAGTGGAATTGTAGAAGAGAAAGAGTTGCAGAAAAATAAAGAAAAAAAAGAAAAAAAAAAGTTGAAGATAGAAGAAGAAAAAAGAGGGAGATAATTAGAGAGATCTTAAAACTGTATAAAAAAGAAAATAACATAAATTCCTCTTGTTATAGAGCTTATGCAAATTTCTCCTAAATTTTCCTCTTGTTATGGAAACCAACCCAACTCCACTCTTACAATAATTTTTTTTTTCTCCCACCTTTCTCTCTCTATTTCTCTCCTCTCCCAGTTTCTCTCATTTTCTTCCTCTCTTTTTTCCATCCATCTTCTCTCGCAGACCAATATCCATTTTTTTTTTCTTTTGAAAAAAAGCAAAGATATGGGTGACACGTGCGATTTGGTGAATGGGTAATAAAAGTTTTAAAAAATAATTACATTTAGACCCTCAATTTTAATTATTTAGCTTTCTAACCATAACAAAAGTCAATTTTCTATAACTACATTTATATTTCTAACTTCAAAACTAACCAAATAATAATAATAATAATAATAATAATAATAATAATAATAATAATAATAAACAATAACATAATAATAATAAATAATATTATATCTTTTTTTTTGGTAATAAAAAAAATATTTATCCGTAAGGGAGTTATAGGTCCAGGAAGTATTTAGTGAGTGGACCGACTCAGACGTTTTTTTAACCTAATAAAAGTCTGCGATGGGAGTTCATGTCGTTAAAATCTCTCTCTCTTCGTCATAAGTCCAGGAAGAATTTAATGAGTGTACCGACTCAGACGTCTTTTTAACCTAATAGGAGTCCGTGATGGGAGCCCATGTCATTAAAATCTCTCTCTCCTCGTACAGTAGCAGCGGAAATGAGCACTTGAGTCTAAATAATAAAAATAATATTATATCTATACAAGTAAGAATACTAATCATTAAACAAATATGCATATACATATATATATAGTAACATTCAATAAAAAAAATTTAGATATACAAATAATAAGGTATTTACACAAAAAAAAAAATCAACTGCACAATATTAAGGATGGGAATTTTGGAATAATGAAATATGCGAAGCCCTTTTTAAAAAAAAAGTTATTTTAAGTCTTAAAGACTTATCCCTCCCAATATATATATATATATATATATTTTCTACAAAATAAAAATTTATGGAGTCCAATATAATTTTTTAACAAAATAATCATAAATGTTATAAAAATTATAAAAATTTACAATTTTTCTGGTAATTATAAAAATTTATTTATCAGTGATTATGTAATTCAATATATATATATATATATACAAAACTGTTAATGAGCGACCATTTATATCAGCTGTTTGATGTGTATATTCAGATACATTGACTTCATGAATACGCATATCGGACGAATAATATGGAACTGTCGTCAATTAAGTGATCGATTACGTCGTCCATATTAACAGTTCATATATATATATATATAATGATTTTATTTTATTTTTTAAATGAAACAAAAATACGCTTAGCGCGCCAAAGTTAGAGCATCACTCTCGTTGGAGTCCAACACGCGCAGAGAAAGCCGAGTGCCAGACTGCTTGAGATTTTCCCAAATTTCAGCAATTCATTCAAAAACCTCACCAAGAATCCCAAATTCCAGAGCCTCAGAGAGTCGGAGTTCATGGAGACTACGAAAATGTCGTCCGTCAAAGCCAACGCGAAGAAAAGCGGGGCGGATCCCGAGCTCACCAGATCCGATAAGAGAAAGAGAGCCGACGATCTCGAATTCAACCTCGACCTTTCCGAGTTCTACTCTCAACTACAAAATTCTTTTTTCCTTTTTTTTTTTTTTATGGTTTTTTCTCTCATTTTAAATTGTAAATCTTGCAGCGATATCAAAGGCATTATGTCGGCATTGCATATGATCAGAGAGAAGGCGAACAAGGACGGCCTAAAGAAGAACGATGAGACTATTTCCAGGTGATTCGGATTGTTTTCCGTATACTCTTTTTTTTTTCATTTTTTTTAGTGAAGTTCGAATATGTGAATCTGTAACTTTATGCAATATTTTTCTGATTTTATTCGTCGAATAGAAATTCAATTAAATTCTTCGATCTCATCGTCGAAGTTAGAGATTTTGATCTTACTTTTTATTCTCAATTTTCCAGACAACTTTAGAAAACTGAATGTTTAGATTTCTTGCATTTATTGTGCTTGTTTGAAGTTCCGAGAATAATTTCTTGTTTAGTTGTGAAATTCTTTTCAACACATTTGCTATTGATTTGACTGAAATGCTGATTGATTTACTGCGAAAACCGCTATGTTAATTTCTAATCAGTTTAGATTTTGATATTAATGGCACTTAGTTACTCACTTTTTAATCTGCATAACATTAAGACTATCAACACTAGTTTAATTTAATGTTTTCATAGGCTTAAACATCCACACACACATACTCAGGCCATGCACAGTATATATGCAAATGATGTGATTTGGTTTCCATGTTTTGGTATAAACATTCTGTTTTCCCTCTGGTGATGATTAACTCTGTGCTGGTGACAGTGTGACTGCTGAGATAAAATCTATGATGGATGAAGTGAAGTCTAAGTTTGAAAAGGACAGGTAAATTCTCAATATCTCTATATTTTCCTTGATTATGCTCCTGATTAATGTGCACTAATTAGATGTTTCATTTTTGTTAGACAAACTTTTGCTAAAGCACTTTCAAAGAGCTCTAAAGAGGTATGTGGAAATGAGTAAAACATTCAAAGTTTTCCAGTAGTTATTTGTTTCACATATTATGTGTTGCCCAAATTTGTTTATTGCATATGATCTGCAGTGTGAAAACTGTTTAAAAGATGAGACTGCCAAATTCCAAGTACTCTATCAGAAATTCTGCAAGGATAAGGCCACACACCTGCAAGCTCTAAAAGGTATTCTACCTCATAGGTACTCTTACAGAAATGTGGATGACTTCAACATGTAGTTTTCAGTAGGACTAAATTGAATTGCATCGTAATGATCTAAAAAGAAACTAGAGTAAAATGGGCCACCAGTAATCCTGAGGAAGATTGATTTTTACCTCTTTTTTTATTTTTTTTCCCGAGGGAGATCGATGTCTTCCTTTTGTTGTTTATTTTGGAGTCACGGATAAATAACTAAGTTAATTTCTGTTTTAGTTGATTCTTGGTATAATTTTATGACGTCCATTGAATATTTTTTGGCCATATTATTACGACATTGTCTCACCAGATGATATTCCAAAATTTCTACCATATTTCTCTCCCTCAAAATCACTCAACTTTCCACTGAGATTTTATTACAAATATTCTCTATAACTGAAATATTGAGGACGTTTCCTAATACCCATAGACATATCCATGACACTCTGCTTATCAGTATCATATCCTGGATATCCAACATTGTCATCAACACCCGGAAGAGTTAGTACTAAACCAGGCCAGCCTCTTCTCCTAGTATCTAACCATACTACAAAAGCTAGTAGAGTAGTCAACATGCATACCTTATCATGCCCTCTTCTTAATGACCCCATCGTATCAATGAGAGTTACTCGGTCAAACCAAGGCTTTTCTTTCTTCTTCCTTACCCACGTTATTATGAATTCATGAAAGAAAATAAAGTCTATCTACTGTGCTCTGTGACAGCAACAAAATATCATTGTTCGACCTTGACCAAGAAGGAACGGGATATCCACTAAATGACGTTTATCTTAGAAAGTCTGGACTGATCAGGTCGATTTTTCAGTCTACTCCTAAGAAGTGTTGTCCAAAATATCTGAATAATGGAAATCTGAATTTGGGTGAATGATTTGGACTAGGAGAATGGAGCATAATATTAATAATGTTAAATTATTTAAAGTTCAAGAGAAATCAAGTTCCTAGTTATTTTCAGATCATAATTAGTGTTATTATCTTTTATAGTTTATGTCATAAATTTCTCATGTATATCTTTTTAAACCGTGTTAGTTTTAAATATGCATTAATTTAAGTATTATATGGTTTAACCATTTCCTAAGCTTCGTTTTTTGTCCGTTTAATTGATTTTCGTTGTTCATATAATGGTCATAAATATACTTGCTATTCGGTTGCTTTTGATTTATTTTGAAAGCCGAAGGAAAATTAGGTATGTTATCTTAAAACCATGGTTATAGGTAATACAGTGATCAAGTGAGTAGAAAATGTGTTTTTTTCTGTTTTGCACAATCATATGTTTTTGGTGTATATCATATTGATAGACAATGTTACATCAGATGCCTAATTTTGATCCCATTCGTTGTAATTGTTCATATTGTTTGGCAGATACTATATCCAAATTTGAAGAAGAAAAGGAAAGACTCTCCATGCGATATGAACAAATGAGTGAGTAACTAGAATATTCTTCTAAGTTATAATATGGAGAAACAGAATTACAGTATTATTGTGATGGATCAAATCAGGAAAGAGAGAAAGGAGTACTATATCAGAAAAGGAGAAGGCTTGTGCTGATAAAATTGCCCATTTGGAGGAGTCCTTGAAAAAGAAGAAACAGGTAGAATAATTATCAGGTTCCCTGAATTAGGATGTTGCTTTCTCTCTTTATTTTTCTTACTTGAAACACTTCTAAATCACATTTCTGATTTGGAGCTCAGGAAGATAAGACTTTCAGCATTTTGAGAAAAACACTTGGTTCATTTCTAGATAATGCCTCGGATGAGGATTTCCCGCCTGATGATTGAAGGTTTGTTCCAGCTGGCAGTTGCAAAACATTAACTATAATTACTGTCATCCTCACCAAAAAAGATATCCCTTTCAGTTTCTTTCAGCTTTTCATTTAAAAAGTAGACAAAACTCAAAATGCCTTCCATTGTCTGGAAATTAATATTTCCATTGTTGAGTTCTGTGCTATATACATTTCAGAATTCACCTTTCTCTTCAAATATATTGTCGGCTCTGCCATCATCTTCAATACCAGAGCATTATATAATACAGTTTATAGGTGTAAGATTCTTTGCCTTCATTTCAACATAGTAGTGAACCAGCTCTTTGGTTACTGCTTAAGATTTTCAACTTCTGAAAAAACAACTGATGGTTTACTTGCCCTATGTATTGCATCAATTTCATCCTCGGTTCATTTTTGCATATGCAGCCATCTCTATTTTTCATTACATTATCTGGGTCTATTCTTGATCTTGTATCTGGAGGAGGTGTGAGGGTTAAACTAAACCATCAGTTGCTTGGCCGAAGCTTATAATTTTGGCAAAAGGTAGCCAGATGTTTAACTAGTAATGATGGTGTCTAATCATTATCAACCTATGTTGAGTTGCTTGGATAGAAAATGATGAATAGGTCAAAGATTTTCATTGATCATGAAAAAAAAAATGCCCAGGACAGCACATATTGAATGGCTGAAATCTTCTTTCATAAAGATGAACTTTGAAAGCTACAAAATGCAGGATTTTAGGGCAACATTAGACATCAAACACAATTCTTAATTATGAAAAATATTTGAAAGATCATAAATTAACTAGATTGTAAGCATAAACATTTATATACATTAGTACTCACAGACACTTCAGTGAAGTGGTTTCTGAATGTTGTTAACAAAACTCTTTTTTGATCACTCTGATTTGCATAGTTGCGGATTATAAAGAAACTACAATGGTTAATGTTACAGGACTAATATCCATGGATCATGTACCTAAAACATGTAGCCTAATGAAACGAAATGGGCTGAAGAGGCGGTTGTCCTTGTTGTACAGACCATGGAGGGCGTCTATTGTGTGCCTAAATGGACAGAATTAATCAAAGTAAAGTCAGTACATATACAAGAAATCATATGCTTTTGATATATGTGAACAAAACGTCAAAGTTACCAAAACTTTTCCCTTCTTTTATTTCATTTGCACAAAGGAAAATTATTTTACTATCAAAGAGTTGAGAAAATTTCCTAGCTATGATAATTTCTTGATATGGTGCTTTCTAAACTTAACCAACACCTCAGTTCTGATTTTCTACAAGAACATTTAACAAAACAGTTTATTATATTAACAAAGTTAGCATTTACCCCAATCTCCTCCCTATTAAGCACATGATGATCAAGAATGAGTCCCAATCATACCATCATAGTAATAAAAAAGATAAAAATAAAAATAAAATAGAAAAAAAAAAACTGACTAATAATGCCTAAATCATAAACACCTAATAATTTTTGCAGTAATATTACACTTACTCCTATTTCAGTCACAAAACAACATGAAGAACATCTAACTGATGATGCTCCAAATTGGTACATCAGCAATACTGCACAGCTACCGCACTTCACTTGCCCAAGCTCATGAGCTGAAAAAGAAAAAAACATCAGAAATGTGCTAGAATGTCCTCCCATTTTGTAAATAATTACCATATACTCTGCATAGCATAATGTATTAACTAAAAACTTAGGAATCTACAAGACAAAAACTAAATTAAGTGTGCTTGAGGGCAAGTAAATCATATGGGAAGGAAAGTACGCTGCTTAACAGTTGGACTTCATGGCTGGCCTAAAATCCAATGGTGACTGAATTTCCATTGAACTCATGGACTGTAAAATTACAGAAGATAACTCCAGAAGAATTTTAATATGACTAATACAACTATAAAAAGTATTTTAAGGCAAAGAAAATGTCGGGGCATAATCTTATCTCCTCAGTTGGTAGTGCATACACAGTAAACATATAAGGTTGGCTTTTGGCAATGCCAATGCCTGTGGGGAAAATCAATTTAGCTAAAGATAGGTCTGACACTTAGTGATAAATGCGAGAAACAATCCATAGTAAAACCTCACGCAGTTTATAAAAGAAAATAGGACCGAGCTAAAGTCAGAATCTTAACTAAAAGTAGAAGAAATATTTAAGAATCTAAATGGAGGAGAAAGAGAGATGAACCTTCCAGCACAAAATTGACTGTCTGGCAGCATGAACACTGAACATTCCTAGCCCCACGTGGATACTTAAGCAGGCGGCGGCAAGCACCACAAACCATTTGAGCTATTTCTGCAGCAGAATTACATAGTTCATGAGTTAGGAACACCTTAGCAATCTGCAAATATGAATAGCTTATAGCTATGCAGGCAGCTAGCTCTTCTTATTCTAATGGTGTAGATGATTAATAGTTTGCTCAGCAAAATTGTAACAATCCCTAAAGCATATAAATACAAACATATATAAATGTAATCTTATATAAATTTGCATTTTAGAAGGGAAAAAATATCGATGAGGAAAGCCGCTTTTGGCCATCAGAGTCTCAAATATCGATTAGAACAGGGAAATAAAAAAATAAAAATAAAAACAAAATTATCACGATTCACTCAAATATAATGAAAGGGTGAGCATATTCTGATAACAATAACATCAATTCAAATACTCAACTTCATTACCAGCTTTATTACCCAAAGAAAAAAAAAAAAAAAAGCCTTCATTACCAGCTACCAACTCTTTAATCGACAATCAAAAAGTTGGTCGAAGCAAACATCGAAAAACAAAGAAAATAAATAATTAGTAAATAAAATAAAATAAATAAAGATGTTCAAAGGATAGTGGGTAATTCAAAAGCAGGGACGATTTGACGTTACAGAAGGGGACTGACCTGAAACTGGCAGTGGTGTTGCTGTAATGGTTGGTAATGGCGGCTGTGACGGCTTCTGTAGCTGTGGCACCGGCTGCGGCTGCGGCTGTTGTGGCGGCGCCGCCGGTGGAGGAGGGACGGATTGATAACCTGGCGGTGGTCCATCGTCTTCGTCCACATCGTTGGTTGCCATTTCTTTGACTCTTTTTTTTTTCTCTCTCTCTCTCTCTCACATTGAAATTGATAGTGAGAGTTGCTGTAATCAACAACAGGAATGTTCTTGAACGACTTCGTATTTGCCTACTAGTACCAACACAACCCGCTAACACCTAAAAGAGGTAGGTTCGCAGACACGTTGTTGTTCCATGTTGATTATATTTGATGTATTAAATTTTTTAAATAAACTTTTAAATTATTATTATTATTATTTTTCTAATTCTTTTAAGACTTTTTTGCACATCTTTGCTAGAAAGAGGCATTCTTTATTTTTTCATAGAAAAAATCTAATTAATTAATCTTTTATATAAAATAGAGTCCAATTGGATGATTATTTAAAGAACTTAAATTCAATAGTATGTGAATTTTTGTTATTGGACTTAATAATATGTGAAATTAAAATGATAAGTGTTATATGATTTGGTGATTTACGTTTAAGAATTTGCCCTTGGTTTTTGGTAAAGCAAAAAAAAAGTCTAGTGCCCCACCGATTTTACTTTTTAAAATTTACGTGTATATATATATATATATATAATGTTTTAGTGCCCCTTCAACTTTATGTATAATTATTATAAAAAAAAAATTATGTATAATTCTATAATTTTCCGAAGAAGTGTGCCCCACCTCAAATTGTAAATTTCTTTTCCAATCTGTCCAATTTTTACTTTTTATTTTTAAAAGTTTAAATAATGCTTATGATATAGTGAAACAAGTTTCATTTTTTCGATCAAGAAGAGAGGATTATAAGCAAGTTTTTTATTTTTATTTTTTTATTTACTCTTTATTCCTCAAGCTTCCATTATATATATATATATATTTTCTTTTATATTGTTCTCATAATTGTAAAAACTATTATACAGTTTTATGGATTTTTAATTTAAATTTTATTTTACATCAGTTGAGTTTTCTATGTATTGGCATTGAATCTCTGTTTTGTTTCGATTTTAAGCTGTGGTTTGTGCTATTTTGTATTTGAAATTTCAAATGTGGTGTTTAGTTATACGTCTATGAAAGAGACTTTCTTTCTCGATGACCCATTCCGTCAGTTCAAGGAGCAGACCGTGTCCAGAAAAATCATGCTGGGCCTACAGTACTTTGTTCCCATCCTCGAATTGGCTCCTCGCTACACTTTCCACTTCTTCAAAGCCGACCTCATTGCCGGAATCACCATTGCCAGCCTAGCTATTCCTCAAGGAATAAGCTACGCTAAATTAGCCAGCTTACCCCCAATTATTGGCCTATGTAAGCTCTACACATATAAGTGTCCATATACTGATTAATTTTTTTAATTTGCGAATTATCACTCATAATTTATTATTAACAATAATACTTTTATATGATAAAATATCAGCCATGCTTTAAAAACTAATTTTATATCTATAAAATTATATATATATTGAACTTTTATATATATATGAACTGAACATACACAAAAATAATTTCACTATCTAAGAATCAATTTATTCTCAATCATATTCTTAGCATTGACCCATCAAATTTTTTAATAAAACACCTACAACCAAAAATTCAGCCAACAAAAATCAAAAGTTTTGAAACTAAACCTAAACATGCATAGATAAAAAGAACTAAAAACTAAAAAAGAAAACTTTTATAACAAAAAGAACTATCTCCAAATTAAGATGAATGTTAAAAACAAAGAAATTACACACAATAAAGAAAAAAATAACGAAAGCTCCCCTAATAGATGCAGTGCAATAAAATTGCAAACTCTAAGCTCACTCACTTGGCCGATTACCCTTTAATAGCCTGTTGTGGTGTAAATTAATAACTCACAAGTGCACGAATCAACAAGTAATAAAAGTGGTATTTTTTGAAAAAACCAATATCGATCCCACAGGGAATACCGTCTCTAATTCTAAAAATAAATTAATTATTGACTAAATTAATAAAAGTAAATGAGATTGTTTGTTGGCTGTTTGTTTGAGTAGCAAAGCATTAATTAAAAAAAAAAGCAATATTAAAATTGTAATAAGGCAGCAAGCAACAAGTTCAAGATTTTGATGAAACGAAGATTATGACTTCACAACTATTACTCATATTTAGCCTTAATGCATGATAGATTCATAGGTTAATCCGCTTTTGACAATGAGCGACTAGAAGTTGATTCCTTAATGCATTCTAATCTAGCAAGCACAAAATATTTAATTATTCCAAATCTAAATACCAAAATTTAAGCCCTAAGACATGCAAACCCAATAAGTTTTTGTCAAAGTTGTCACTAAGACATGTAATATTCCTATAACCATGTATTTCATTGCCCATCCATATTATATCCATTATTCCTAAATCAATATAATACTTGATCTATCAACCTTTTCATGAAAGCATTAAGAACTATAATGAAATATTAACCATAAATATGAATCAAACTCAAATATGCATTAAACACTAAATAGTCATAATAGGGCTACATCATAATCTTTATAGAGAGTTAGTTACACATGTTCTCAAAAATATCTATTATTTTAGAGAAAACATAGATTAAATACCAAAGAGAAATAAGAGCAAATAAACAAATACAAAGGTTGATGGCTGCTGAGTTTGATCTCTAATCCTTCTCTTTTTGCTTCTCTAAACTATGCCTCAAAATGCAAGGTTGAAGTCTTCCACAAGCTGGCCGAAATTCTCCCTTGATCAAGACTTGTTGTAGCTGACTTTCTCTATGTAAAAACCCTTGAAAATTGAATTAAAACCTAAAACCTAACTTTGTTGTCGTGAGAATAATGAATTACAGCCGTGAAGGCTGTTGAGAACTGTAGCCGTGAGGGCTGAATGGTGTGCGGTGGTGGTAGTATCAGTCGTGTGGGCTGGTGTAGTTGTGATTAATTTGCTCAAGGTGCATGGTATTTATATGAGATGTTTAATCTAGGAAAAACTCTAGAGTCATTCTCTAACTCTAGATATTATTCCAATTAAATAGGAGATAATATATATTCATAATCACAGCCCCTATATTTCCTCAATATGGCCGGCCATTTAAGGTTGATAAGGTCATTTGGTGTCTCTCAATCACACTTAGATAAGGAAACAATCTAAATCCCTTTAGGAATCCAAATTATATTTAATTCTAATTCATTCTCTAATTATTATTCCAATTAATATAATTAGAATAATCTCACCTCTCATGTGGCATATGATATGGCACTAATTGCACACCTGGCTAGAGTGTGATGATGTGGCAGTCCATGCATAGGTGCCATCCTAGTAGGCAAAGACACTTTCCTTTTATATCTTAAGTGTCCGTTAGCATATTCTAAGAACATTTTGGATAATCAAATGAACTCCGAATCTACTAATTTTGGTTGCAAAAGTTAGATCTATGTCTTAGATTTCTAGTTATATCTTGATTGCACAATTTGTACATCAGGAAGACACTCAAATTCCAATTTCCTTGAAAGAGTGTAAGTCTGCCACAATTGTTGAAAATGTTGATCTTATAAATCAAACTGTTACTGATTTACCAATCTTATTGCAATGAAACTTTACAGAATTGAAGCTTGGTGAATCAAGAATCATTTTCAATTGGAATCGAACAAAACCTCAAAGTGTAGCTTCATATATGATTTTCTCAGTAAAGATTGTGCAGAAATACAGTAATTACAGTTTTTGCCTTTCTTTCACTGAAAATAGAAAAATACAATATTTTAGTACTTTTCATTAATAATTAATTCTAAACTAGCTAAAATCCAATATAAAAAATGGCAAAGAAACATTAACTTTTTATGTCTATCATGGCCTTTCCTTTGAATTTTCTTCTTTGACACCTAAAAATACAAAACAAAACAAAATTAAAAATTAAAATCTACTAAAAACAAACTAAAAAAAAAAAGAAATTTAAAACTTTGGGTTGCGTCCCAAAAGGGCTTGTTTTAAGTCTTTAGCTTGACTTTCTTGTTTAGCTCATCTCAAACTCAATGTATAAAACCACTTCTTCTTGACCATAACACGGTTTCAGTCTTTGCTCATTGACTATTAAAGGTGGGTTTCTAGTTTTGACAATATCAATAGCCTCACTTGGTAAAATTTGAGTGATCCTATATGGTGCACTCCATCTTGACTTTAACTTTCACGAAAATAATTTTAACCTTGAATTGAAAAGAAGTACTTGCTACCATACATAGAAGTCTTTCCTCCCAATTTCCTTATCATGCCATATCTTAGTTTTTCTTTGTAAATTTTGGCATTGTCATATGCTTCCATGCAGAATTCTTCCAATCAGTCCAACTACAACAATCTATGCTTCCCCACAGCGTGGATATCAAATTTAAAAAACTTGGTCGCCAGAATATGCTTTGTGCTCCAATTCTACAGGAACATGACATGCCTTTCTAAAAACCAACCTATATGGTTACATACCAATAGGAGTCTTGAATGCAATCCTATGAGCCCATAAACCATAATCTAATTTATGTGACCAATCTTTCTTTGATGCATTTATAGCCTTCTCCAAGATCCTCTTGATTTTCCTATTTGAATTTTCTACTTGTCCACTGGTTTGTGGATGGAAAAAAGTTGCAATCTTATGAATAACACCATATTTGCATAATTGGTCATCAAATTATCTACTGGAGAAGTGTGTACCACCATCACTAATGATTGCTCGAGGAGTTCCAAATCTTGTAAAAATATTTTTGCCCAAAAATTTAAGTACTATCTAGCATCATTATTGGGCAGTGCACAAGTTTCCACCAATTTAGAAACATAATTAACAGAAACTAAATTATATTTAGTCTATTCTAAGAAAAAGACGGAAAAGGAACCGTGAAATCAATTCCCCAAACAATAAAAATTTCAGCCTCAAGGATAAAGGCATCTTGTTCATTTTGGAAATATTTTCAATTCTTTGGCATTCGTCACAAGATTGTATAAAAAGATGAATATCTTTATACATAGTTGGCCAATAGAATCCACACTGCAAAATTTTAGCTAATGTTTTATTAGTACCAAAATGACCCATATTCACTATTACGACAACTATTTGTTATGGACCTAACCTCTACTCTAGGGATACGTTTTCTAAAAACACCATATGTACAAGATTTATATAAAGTAGGATCACCCCAAAAGTAAGCTCTCACATCTCTCAAAAATTTTTTCTTTTCAGAAGGTTTCTCTAAATTAGCGGGCATAACATTAGAAACTAAATAGTGTACTATATCAGCAAACCAAGGATCTTTACTAATGCTTTCTACCCGAAATACCCTCTCATCTGGAAAGATTTTTTTATTTCTCGCACCTTTTCTTCTTGCTTTTTCCACAATTCTAGCATAGAAAGATGATCCGCCACCAAATTCTCTACTCATTTTTTTTATCTAGAATTTCAACATCAAACACCTAGAGTAACAGAACCTATCTAATCAATTGAGGCTTAGCATCTTTCTTAGTCATTACGTATTTTAGGGCAGAGTGATCAGTATACACCAAAGTCTTTAAACCCAACAAATATGCCCTAAATTTATCAAAAGCATAAACAATAGTAAGCATCTCTTTTTCAGTTGTGGCATAATTCAATTGAGCATTATTTAGTGTCTTACTGGCATAATAAATAGCATGCATTTTTTAATATTTCTTTTGTCCTAACACAACACCTATAGTATGATCACTTGTATCATACATGATAACAAATGGTAAATTCCAATCATGAGCAACAATAATAGGTGCACATGTAAGTTTTTCTTTCAACACATGAAAAGCGTGCACACATTTATCATCCAAATAAAAAAGCACATGTTATTCAACAAATTGCAAAGGGATTTAGAGATTTTGGAAAAATCTTTGATAAACTTTTGATAAAACCCAGCATGTCCTAAAAAATTCCTAATGCCCTTATCATATATGGGTGGCAGCAGCTTGAAAATTACCTCCACTTTTGCTTTATCTACCTCAATGCCTTTATGACTCACTTTATGCCTTAAAACAATTCCTTCTTGGATCATAAAATTACATTTTTTTCCTATTAAGCACAAAATTAGTCTCTTCACATCATTGGAGAACCGTAGACAAGTTATTTAGGCACATAGTAAAAGTATCACCAAAAACTGAAAAATCATCTATACAAATTTCAATATCTTCTACCATGTCACTAAAAATTTCCATCATACACTTTTGAAAAGTGGCAGGTGCATTACTCAATCCAAAATGCATTCTCCTAGATGCAAAAGTGCCATATGGACACATAAAATTTGTCTTTTCTTGGTCCTCAGAAGCTATAGCAATTTGATTATAACCACTGTATCCATTTAGAAAACAATAATATTCATGACCAGCTAACCTTTCTAGCAGTTGATTAATAAAAGTTAGAGAAAAATGCTCTTTCCTAGTTGCTTTATTTAATCTCCTATAGTCAATACACACTCTCCATCAAGTCACTAACCTAGTAGGTATAAGTTCATTGTTTTTATTTTCTATCACAGTTANCCCCCCCCCCCCGCTCTTTTCTTAGAAATACTTGCAAGGACTTACCCACTCATTGTCCAAAATTGGATAAATAATTCCCGCATCTAGAAGTTTAAGAACCTCATTCCTAACCACTTCTTTCAAATTTGGGTTTAGCATTTTTTGAGCTTCTACATTTGGTTTATGATCATCCTCCATAAGTATTTTGTGCATACAAATAGAGGGATTAATTCCTTTTATATAAGCTATGGTCCACCCTAAAGTGCTTTGATGCTTTCTTAAATTTTTTGAAAGCTCACGTTCTTGATCACTACTCAATGAAGAAGAAATAATCATGGGTAAAGTCTCATCACTCCCTAGAAAGGCATATTTTAAATGATTGGGGAGAGGTTTCAATTCTAAAACCGGAAGTTTTTTCAGAAGATGGTTCTTTACTAGACTTTTTCTCATCCAAATCTTCATATTTCCTCACAAAATTCACCATCTCCTTTTCTTCCTCAATATGATATACTCCTTTTAAAACCAACCCTAGAGAGTCTTCTATACTTTCCTTTACATAATCAATGACCAAAGTATCATAAACATCAATCACATAGCAAGAAGAAGATGCATCATCAATATCAGGAAATTTCAAAGCATTGAAAGCATTAAAACTTACCTCCTCATCTAGCACTCTCAAGGTGAGATCACATTTTCGTACATCAATGAGAGCTTGTCCAGTGGCTAAGAGTGGTCTTTCCAATATGATCGGTAAATGCTCATCGTCTTCTATATCCAAAACTATGAAATTTGCAAAAAAAATAAACTTATTTACTTTGACTAGCACATCCTCAAGATTCCTTCATGGTTTCTTTATACTACTATTTTCCATTGGTATAGAAATAGATGTAGGCTTTACCTCTCCAACTCCAAGTATACTGTACAAAGTATAAGGCATTAAATTAGTACTAGCTCCTGAATCATATAATGTTATAAAGTTAAAATGACCAATATTACAAGGAATATCAAAACTTCCTGGGTCTTTTAACTTGGGGGGAATCTTATTTTGTGACCTAGCACTGCACCCATATCATACTTTTCCCACCTCTTTTTATTACTCATAATTTCTTTAATGAACTTAGCATAGCTAGGCTTGGACTCTGAGGCATCAATTAATGGAATATTAATATGAAGTTGCATAAACACATCCAAAAAATTTATATTGCCTATCTAATTTAGCATTCCTAACACTACAAAAAGAAAGAGCTTTCTGTGACGGAAGCAAATTCGTCACAACGTATAGTATATGTGACAGATTCGTCACACAGTCCACAAACTGTGACGGTAACTAACCCGTCACAGTGCTTTCGCAATAGCCCCGACACAAATTCTTTTCAGTGACCGTTTACTATTTATCGTCACAAAAAATGTAGTTTAAGTGACGGCATCAAACCGTCATTTATATGCCAATCCATTATGGATTTCCGGCGAGCCACCGCCGGCAAGTATTAAGTGATGGCTCCTCTTCCGTCGCAATTAGACATTTGTGACAGTAGTGTAACGGCTAACCGTCACTGTTATTTAATTGTGACTGCCAATTAACCGTGACTAATTGTGCGGCTTAGTCACGACTTTGTGACAGATTTCCGTCACAATTGCCCAACTGTGACCCTTTATTTTGTGTGGCCAATGACACTCTTTTGTGACAACTGTGTGATAAGTTTCTGTCACTGATATATAATTGTCACGGTTTGCATCTGTCACGTAAACATTGTTGTTGTGACGGTTTCCCGTCACGGATATATAATTGTCGTCGTTCTCAGCCGTCACTTAATTATTGTTGTTGTGACGGTTCCCCGTCACGGATATATAATTGTCACTGTTCTCAGCCGTCACTTATACATTGTTTTCATGCTATAATATCATGTCTATATGTACTAATTAATACAAAAATTCGCTTTTATTTACATATATGTGACACAACTAAAATTTCAATTTACATTAAAATGGATAATATTGTATTGTCACAAAATATCTTTTACATTCAAATTCTAACACAAGTACACTAAGCATAGTGTATCACATATAATAAGATTTACACAAAAAAAAAAAAAACAAAATCCAATGCTCCTACTGTAGCAGCTAAGATACAAATTGCAACAATTAAGTACCTAGCAAGTAAAAGGTAAAAAAAATTATAATTTGATAGCACAGATTCCATATCAAAGCAACAAAATTAGCGGCAAGGACCTGCAATTGATAGCACAGATGAAAAGTTGGAAATTTAACTTAACAGGATAAATTAATACACCAAACATGATAATAAGAAAAACAGCAAACACATGAATATGATTAAATATACATTCTAATTTGAGAACAAATAGGCAATGATGGAAAATTTCATTTTTGACTTGTTATATGGACTGGTTTTAAAATGCTTTTTAAATCTATAATATAGATGTAAGTTCATATAAATTAAAATATGATTTGGTTAAGTTTGGTTTGGTTTTCTTTCATTCGAAAATACTATTGTTAACAAATAAGTTTACCAAATTTGAGATACCATCTTCCTCTTCCTTTTCTTCTTCCATCTTTCTTGTTTTCTTTTCTTCCCTCTCAGTCTCTTGTTTTCCTTTTCCATCTCAAACCCACTATCTTTACCTTCTTTTTTTCACCTTTATTTATTACAGTGTGGAGGTTTTCCTATACTTCTCTATGAAATTACATGTCAATATATAATTTACTTACAGAGTTGAGGAAATATTGTAATTGTTGTCGAGTAGATTGATTAGGAGCTAATAGGATTTCTTAGTTTCCCAATTTTGTTATTTAGGTTGTCTATATATTCGTAATCACATTCAGTAACTAGCATGTAGAAAATAAGAGTTTTTCTTCAATTTATTTATCTTCAATTTTCTCTTCATCTAACTCAAGTTTAGGGTCAATTAGACAATTTATATAGCTTAAGGGGGAATTGTTTAGAAAAAAAAGTTATGGGACTAGACTGAAATTCAGTTTAAAGTTCAGGGAGTGATATACCTGGAACTACTGTGGGACAAACCGAAAGTTGAGAAATTGGAAAGGTATCCACAATTGCCAATTAACAAGAACAGAAGAAATCCACTCCTTGAAACAGAAGTTACACATAAACAAGAAAAATGTAAAAAAGTAAATAGAAAAGGTAATAAAAAGAAATGCTCATAAAGCTCATATCATAAAAGCCTTAAATACCACCTGTTGAAGCTTGGGAACACTTTGTGAAGCCCTTCCCTCTAGTGTCATCAATGTAGATAAGAAAACTCCGATAAATATGGGAGAGAAAAGAAACTGCAACAATATTGCACTAGTACAAAAAGTATAAATAGTATGATTGTCATATCATACTCTCATGTACTTCAAGGCGTTTGAATTCAAAGATTAAGAAAATATAAGGTTACCTAATCAAGCATAAGGCGCAAAATTCAAGCACTTCCACCACACTAATCTTGAAGTAAAAATTCAGCTAACACCATTTGGATAACCCAAAAAACAAAATTTGAGCAACCATATTTCCATGTAGTTGCATTGTGACACTACTTCAACATGTCACAGCATTTTGAAAATATACATAGCTGTTAATTGTCAAAAAGTATCTTCCCAACTTCAACATTTGATGTATATTGCATAACTAGCATTTTCAAAATATACATGACTGTTTTTTGGAACTTTTATAAACTTTTTTTAATAACAATTTTAATAGTTTTATAACCTTTCTATTGTCATTAGTCAGATTTATAATATTTTACACATAGTTTAATTCATAAAATGAAAATCATAACTTATAGAAAAATCTTTTTGACATGTTTCCAATTGGAAATTGTTGATTAATGTCATGTTTCTGGATCAAATCCAGTTTTATTAATAAAAACTTTGTTTAAGGGTCTAAAAACAGATTGGCACAGATAGTGCACAGTTAGACAGAAAATAGCTTTAAAAGATTTAAACCTTAACCATAAAAATCTACATGCATAAACATCAAAATTCAACTATTTACTATTTAAGCTTCCTTGCTACCCACAAAATGGCATTAATCCCAGACCATTCCCAACGATCCAAAGCATAACCAAAATAAACTTGAAACAATAAAATTTTCTTTCACCGCCACTTCAACCAACATTCAATGTACTACTTCTCATACAATTTAGCCATCAAGAACACATCCAAATCCACATAAATTCCATCAGCAACATAAACAAAATCAAATTGCCAAATTCCAAACAACAAACATAAAAATATTCCAAGGTCATTCCCATGGAAAAATCAAAATAAAAGAACACTTGAGCAATTCCATAACTGCAAATTAAATTATACTTTCATACACACACCACCCAACGAGAAATATGACAATTACACTTCTCAAAATTTAACTAAAATCCCCCTCTAACAGTCATATGCAACATGCAGTGACTTCAAACTACAAACAACCAAATTCTAGCCACCGCAACACAATTACAACCAGCTAAGATAGGAAATTACCTAAATTAAGCTTCAAAACTCACAATTTCCCTCTGTTTCCCGAAAATGAGAGAAAAATGAGAAAATTCTAGGGTTTTATGGTGAATTTCCAGATTTACCCTTTCTCCTCTTGAAAAGAAAAGCCCTGTTCAATCACTCTGCACACAAAAACCACCATCCAGAGAGAGTAAAACACAACAAGAAGTTCAAAGATCAAACTGAAATTCTGAAACCTATAAAACACACACACAT
Organism: Ochetophila trinervis; assembly: GCA_003254975.1. Lineage (NCBI taxonomy): Eukaryota > Viridiplantae > Streptophyta > Magnoliopsida > Rosales > Rhamnaceae > Ochetophila > Ochetophila trinervis. The sequence continues at coordinate 119,546 of QANX01002615.1, read as the reverse complement.
AGACACATAATAGCTATAGCAGTTGAGACCAAACCCTAGAAATTGACATGCAGAAATCTTTCTTGAAGTCAAAATATCTTCAATGCATTTAAAGAAAATTGAGAATTCATGTTATGCACCAAAGTCTTTTCATTTCTTTTTTTCTTCCCCTCTCAAATCAATGACTCAATTTAAATTTTTGTTTATACATCTTGTAATGTTTAGTGTAAGATTGCTTTCCTATAAGTATTTTAATTTTTAATAATTATAACCTTTAATAAAAATTAAAATATATAAACTATTGAGTATAAAAAGATTAACTTTATATAAAACAACTCTATAAGGCCAACATTAAACCGTCTTGCATATATGCACGTACGTAATAAATTTTACAAACTTGTCATTTTTCATATTTTTTGACTGAATTTTGACCATATTTTTTATATTGAAAAATTATTTATACACATATGTACGTATTTTGACCATTCTGTTTTTAACTATATATACTTAAAGCCACGTTTTTGGTATTGTGTGATTTAGTCTTATCGAAGTTAATTAACCTTTATAGTTTTTTGGTATAGTATAAATAATTAATTACTACGCCTTACAGGAAGAGATACAAAAATAAATAAAAAGGAAAGGGGAAAAGAAAAAAAGAAAAGGAAGTCATAAGTAGTACATAATATTTCATTTATCTGACCTTAATTTATCGGTCACTAGACAAGATTACCGACAGCCATTAAAGGATAAAAGAAAAAAAGAAAAAAAGCAACCATTTCCATAGCTTTGAATAATACATTGTTGCTTCACAAAACAAAATCAACCCTATTAGTAGCCTTTGTCCAAAAACAAAAAGTCTCATTTAATTAATTAGTAGCTAGCCCGCTTATTGATAATCCACATTTAACATAAAGCTTAATTCATATATATAAAGTGCTTGTCTTTGTTCTCACTCCCCCAACTAGTGGTTTACATATAACAATGCATGTTCTTTATGAAGAAATTTAGAATAACAAAACTTTAAAACACTTTATTAAAACAAATGTATTTTTTACTGTTGTTTTACAAAATATTCTATACGGCTACTTAGAGAACCTTTGTTTACAGATATATACATTGAACATGATAATAACAAAAGAGAGTTGAAAACGCAGCAAAGAAAAGCAATATGATCAACTTTATCTTTGAGTTCACGATGCAATCTTATCAGGGGGAAGTCTAGATTGATCAAAACTCTTATTTGAGTTATCATTATCTGTTGGGGCAGTTTGTAAAAGAGATGATGTGGCAGTATAGGATGTGGCAGCAGTTGGTAGCTTATCACTTTACACTATACTTATCATAATATAATAATTGGAAATTTGGTACTAGATTTTCACATAATAATATAATAATTAATCAATTCCTTTTCTATGTATGCAGATCAAGATATTGTTGTTGAAAGAGCCAAAATAGCTCTACAAAACGTCTAACAACCATATATCAAGTTTTCTTTCATTTGACTTAAAAAATTATTATCATTATTAAGCACGTTAGTGCTGTTAGTATTATGTTTAAATATCACAGCAAATTCCACTAAGCAAGTCCTGAAAATAACATCCACTGATAACAAAGGAATGTATCTAACAATTTACACTTTAATTCTTTGATGACTGTAGCCAGGAATCAAATCCCTCTAAAAGCACACATTTTATATCAACCTTAAATATATATACATATGTTTGTGTGTGTGCACTGCAAGTGGCAGAAACTAATAGAAATTAAAAAAAAAATGCTCACGGGTTCACGCACAGGGGGGGTAGTCTAACATTAGGAAATTGGGTTTTGCAAAACAAAATGCTCTCTCATGGTGGGTAAAGACAAACACAAAATGAGATGCAGGGAGGGTTTAGCTCCCCCCAAACTAAATGCAGTACAAATCTTAAGTGTAAAAACAAACAACTGCAGGCCTCACCAGTGGAAGAGAGCGGCGGACGGCGAACGACGGAGAGCTGCCGCTTGCCTCACTGCCGTTTCCCCTCCAAGCCGTCACTTGGTATACACCTCTAGAACTAGTAATGGCCGAACAGAACAAGGGTTTTAAATGGATCTCTTCCCAAATTGAAAACAGTAGTTGTTGGTCTCAATGTCTGCATGCGACGCCGTTTCCTGCTCAAGCACTTTCAGCATTCGGTCAAAATTAGTTTATGCAAAGTCAAAGAAGTAAGGCACAGTCTCACTCAAAATTACTTTACTTTATGCATTCTTTAAATGAATCCCCTCTTCACCTGAATTTTGTTATTGTCCCGGTTACCAACAGTGAAACAACCATAAGATTTTTAATTTTAGAGCATTTGTGACAGGGTGCTAACCGTCACATAAATTGAAATAATTATTTTAATATATTTGGAAGGCAATTTGTGACGATATTTGTCATTTGCCGTCACTAAATGCAAACAAAAATTCAAAATTTTGTTCCCGCGCAGCTGAATTTGTGACGGCAAAAAATTTGTCACAATTAATGGAAAATGAATCCACAATTGTGACGGAAGTTGAATTTTCCGACACAGAAAATTGTATTTTGTGACGGGTACATTTCCGTCACAAAGATTTCCGTCACAAAAAATCAATTTTTTTTGTAGTGTAAGTCTATTAGGAAAAGGTGGAGGAGGGAGTTGTTTATATTCAGCGTTTTTTTATCACAGTTGACTCGGCATCCCCCTTAGGTTGCTTAGTTGACTATCAGTTCTGCATTCCTCTTGAGCTAGTATATCTTGTTTTTGCTTTTCTAGTTGACTCTAAGTTCTTTTTGCATGTGGAGAAATGTATTTGGCTTATTAAGACTTAGAAATATCAATTTTGGATAGAGAAGTGCTTCCCTTGGTTGGACTTTGAACTTTTTTAGGAGGTTCAATTTTATGGACTTCCTTGCCTGTACTTGAAACTTTTTGTTGCACTCAAAGCTCCACAAATACATTTTCTTCGTTTCCACTTCCCTTTTGAATGGTAGGACGTTCCTCTAACTGTTTTCCATTTCTCAAAACAATAGCTAATATGATCTTCAAGCTTCCTCTCATCATGATCCTTCTAAATGACTTGAATTAATTCCTCTACTTGTGTTCCCAAACCTTTTAGTACCTCATTTGTTTCCTATATAAAAGCAGTAGAATTTTCAGTCATCCTTAACATAGATTGCTCAAGTAAAAGCAAAGTAGAGGGAGAAGAATTATGAGATTGAGGTTGAGGTTGAGAAGTCTTTTGAAAATTTGAGGACTGAAATTGTTGATGTTGTTGAGAGGAGATTTGATAGATTCCTCTTTATTGTCCTCCTTGGGCCTTTGAATTGTTTATCCATGAAAAATTTGGGTGGTTTCTCCGTCCTGGATTGTAAGTGTTGGAAAAAGAGTTGTTGTTGTTGTTGCCTTGTCAGAAATTCCCTACAAAATTAACATCATTAGATTCACTAGATTGAACAAAAATATTTTCTACTTGACAATTAACACTTTCATTATTATCTTCACAATATACACAGCAATTAAAATTAGAAATATTTAAAATATTATTAAAATTGTTGAAACCCAATTTTCTTTGTGAAAGTTGCTTTGTGAAAATTGCAATTTGAGCACTCAATTTTCTATCTTATCCTCTTCTTAGATAGCCATGGTCTTAAGATGTTGACTCCTCTCATTTTTCCAATGCAAATTATTGATAGCCATCTATTCCAGTAGGTCATATGCATCCTCTTGAGATTTGTTTAAGAAGCATCACCTGCAGCTGTATCCACATTATTCTATGTTATATAATTCAACCCATTATAAAAAGTTTGTACTTGACTCCATATGACCATCCTATGGAGTTAACATTTTCTAAGCTTGGTGGAAAGTATTGATCTCATTCCTAAGCTTGGCGGTTTTAATAGATGGGAAATTTTTTTAAAAAATTTAAAGTCTAGATCATCCCAAGTGGTAATATTCTCTAGAGGTAAAGATTGCAACAAACTTTTAGTTCTATACTTCATAGTAAAAGGAAACAAACTAAGCTTGATAGCGTCCTTAATAATTCCATTATACTTCACTAACTTACATACATCACATAAATTTAATATATGTTGATTATGATCCCCACTAGGTAACCCTCCAAATTGATAATTCTGAAGCATAGACAATATAATATGTTTGACCTCAAAATTAGAGGCATTAATGGGTGGTCTTCTAATACAAGACATATTCTCAATTCTCCTAGGTGTAGCGTAATCTCTAATGGTCCTATAACCTTGATTATTAGGAACTTCAGGAATTAAAGTGATATTTTGATTTTCCATAATCCCTTCTCTTTCAATATTCTTGAACAAAGTCTCTCTAATTTTGCTTCTCCTTAATCTCTTCAAATCTCTCTTGGAAAATTTACTATCAATTGGTAAACTCATAAACAAGATAAACAAAATCAAAAACTACAAAAACAAATGAAAAATAGATATTTAAACTAAGAAAATAAAATATCCAGCAACTAAAATTAAAGTTAAAAATCAAATTAAACAAACTAATTAAGCTCAAAAGATTAAAAATAAATGCAAACCAATTAAAACTCAAAGCAAACACAAATCTAGAGTAAAAAAAATCTAAAACAGCAAAGAAATTAAGCTAAAAATATAAACAAAATGCACTAGAATTTTTTTTCTTTTTCGGATTTGCAAATTTTATTTTTTTTAGAAGCAAAAGTTTAATCAACTAACATCTAAACAAAAACTCAAAATGCAGTAAATAAAACCTTAGAAACCAAAACAAATAAAACAAATGTTTTTTTTTTTCAAAAACCGAAAACAATAAAAACCTAAACACAAAAATTAATTTCAACTACTTAGCTACTTTGATTTCCTCATTCTTTAAACTCTAATTGAATTGCTCTAGATCCAAGAAATCTTTCCAATTGTTGTTCTTCAATGGCTAAAACCGTACCTACAAAAAAAAATTAACCTAAAAACAAAAATTTAATCAATGAGAAAACTAAATCTCCTTAGTGGCACTGCATTTTAGTCCAATTAATATTATTGGAATAATCTAGACTTTCCAAGTGGTATGTGATGTTGCAATAATAACACACATGGCTAGAGATTGATTATGTGACAACCCCAATGATCCATGCATAGGTGGTGTCCTTGTTGTCAAAGATAATTCTTTTTATATCTTTTATGTTCGTCTCAGGCAGCTTCCAAGTACACTTTGGATATAAAAAATGAACTCACAATTCACTGATTTCAATTTCTATCTTAGCTTTCCATGAATATCTTGATTGCACAAAATAGATACTAGAAAGGCACTTGAATGTCACACTGTTAAAAATGTTCATCTTCAAAATTAGACTGGTACTGATTGGCTAATCCAATTGCAATGAAAATTTATAGAATTTAACCTCAATGAGTCATAAATCATTGGCAACTAGAATTACACAAAAATTCGAGTAAAGATTGAGCAGAAAATATAGCAATTTTCATCATTTGTTCTTATTTCTCTAAAAATAGAAAAATACAACAATTCAATTAAATCAAAACTAACAAAAATTCAACATAAAATATGGCAAAAAAACTATAACTTTTTATACTATCAAAGAGCTTAACTGCTGCACGGTCCACAGTTGGTAGGGCTTTATACTGATGTTTTTAATAGCCATGGATCCATTCTTTCATGTAGTCCTTCTCCATTTCCTCTAGCATTGGAGTTAAGGTCCAATGTACATTATACTGCAAGGCACATTACAAATGTTAATTTAGTCAATGATTTGTGAATAAATAAAATATTAATGCAAGATAAACTTTTATGTCATAAGCAATGTTTTCTTGCTTTTTAAAGGCATACTTACATTTTTTTTTAAATACCAAATTCTTGAGTTTGTTGTAATTGGGATGGGATGTGGCCTTCCGTCCCAAGATGCGACGCGTGCATGCAGGAGGCACCTTCTCTGTAAAGCCTGCCTCACCAAGAATAGGCAAGGCCTTATAAGCTCACACCTAAAATGTTATTTCAATGTAAGAAAATGCACTTTAGCAACATAAGTAAACAAAAGCAATAAATGACTTATCTACTTTAAAGTTCACTTGGAAAGCAAGTGGGAAGCCCTTCAAATCATACATGCTGGATGGATTCTGCACTTCATCCGGATCAGATCTCCTGAAGGCCGATTCAATGCCAACACCATCTCTTTGTATATGAGCAATGCCCACTACAAAAAAAACGGGGCTTTCGTGACGGAAATCCTTGTGACGGTAAATTGCCCGTCACATAAAGGTGTTTATAGTGTCGGACTTATCAACGGCCATCGCAATTTTTAATTTATTTTAGGGTAAATGTCATGCATTTTTGCCCGTCACAAATTAACATGAATAGTGGGGCTAAATCCCTGGGCGGGAAATTTTTTTTAAATTTTTTGAGTTCATCTGTGACGGAAATACAAATTTCGTCACAGATTCCATGAAAAAAATAATAATATAAAATTTACAATGATTCTGTGACAGTGTTATATCCGTCACATTTGAATATTTTGTTAATTGTGATGGTCATTCTGTCACAATTACACTTAAAATTCAAATAAAGGTTTAGATTTTGATCGGAAAATTTTGGAGGGAAATTTCCCTCCCATACAATTACAGAACTGTGATGGAATTTTAAACCTTTGTGTCACAATTGCTAATTTTATTTTAAATTTTTTTCCTTTTAAATATATTTAACACTTATACAAAATTAAGATCAATTTCTTCTTCTCATATGTGCAAGGGCCAACAAATCTCTGTTTTGCTTGTGGAGGCCGAAAGTGAGAGGGAGAGAAGAGATAAAATTTGCTTCTTAAATTTCTACCCACCCAACTTCAATCTATTTGTCCACCAAAGGATTCGAACCTTTTAAATCCACTGGGAAGCTTAGATTTTAGCCTTTTTCCCTCTAGATAGCTCAAAATAGGGGTGGGCAAAACCGAACCAAACCGTTGCTTTTGGTTCGGTTTGGTTTGTAGAAAATAATGGTTTGATTTTGTTTACTATGTTAAAAAACCGTCATTAATGGTTTAGTTTACGGTTTGGATAATTTTTGGACCAGACCAAACCGTAAACCGCACTTAATATTATATACATTTATAATATTTATTATTATTAATAATATATATAACTAATATATATTTTTAATTTTTAGTTTGGATTGTATTACTTGTTATAATTTAGATTTTGAATTGTAATATTTTTAATTTGAATTTAGTATTATAGTAATAAAATTAGTTTGAACTACAAAATTAAATTTTAGTCTTGTAGTTATTTTGGATTGTAAAATTTTAGTCATTTGATTTCCTACACTCTCATATGTAATCTGTAATACCCCGGCCCAGGAAAGTATTAAAAATTTTCAAATTTGACTAAGTTTGACCGGGTTGACTGTAAGTGGGCCCGGAGTTAACTTTTTCTATGGTTTTAGTTTTTTTTTTGACTTTGGTACCAATGCCTAGAGCTCATCGATACGAGTTCGTAGACTAGTAGTATGCTTGATTCGGGGCTAAGACCGAGAAGTTATGGTTAAAATAGTGTGAGGGGTATTTTGGTAATTTTGCAAGGCTGACATTAAAAGAGTGAAATGACTAAATTGCCCTTACTGGAATTTCTTAAATTTTCTAGAAGGGTCTGGAATTGGGCGCGCCTCTCCCTCCCCCGCCGATGGTCTCCCTCGCGCAGCAGCCCCCCCACCTCGAGCCTCCCTCTTCCGCCGGCAACGGCTAATTTCCAGCGGTATCAGGCCAGAAATTACCTGGAACCTGAAGGTGCCGATCTCCCCAACTCAACGGTGCCGATGACAGGACGTGGAGCAGCCTAGATCACCGGGAAACGGGGTAAACCCGGTCAACCCTGTTTGTGCAATCGCCAGATTCCGGCGGAAATTGGCCGACCCGTTGCTCGGAAAAGATGGCCTGGGTCCTCCTCCACCTTTCTCCACCGAGTTCTGGCCGTGAATCGGGGTGGATCGCCAGAAACAACGAAGAAGCCAGTGGACCTGTTTCTTCTTCGATCGCCGGATTCCGGTGGGTTTCCGGTTGCGGGTATGGTTTTTTTCTCCTATCTTGGGCCTTCTAAATCTGACTCTACCCTTCGTTGAACTCGAATCGTCCTCATTTGATTGGTACAAGGAAAGGATTCGAAGCCGCGATTAACCGGCAAGATTTTTCGTCCAATTGCGGTAACCGTTGGTCAAGGTTTGTGGAATTGTTGAGTTGCAGGTCTGGTAAGATCCTAATCTTGGTCAGCTTTGTTATTATTTGAATTTTAGTTTGTGGTTTTGAGTTGCAAGTTCAATTCGGTTAGCTTCAATTGATAGTTCATTAGATTTGTTGCAATTGAGAATTGTTCATTCTAGATAAGTGCTTGAGTTTTATAGTGGTGTTCATGATCAAATAAGGAATTGAAACTTTGGTTTTGGGTGTATTTTATTTCAGTGGGCTTTGTGCACTAATTTAAAGAATGTAATAAATATAAATAATTAGGTAGGTATGTGTGAGTGTGTATGTGTATATTTGCACTGAAATTGAAGACAGATTGTAATGTGAGGATGAAATTGATGTGTTAATGCTGAGTTGATAAATTGTGTTTGGTAGTTAAATTTAATTGATGATTTGCGGTATAAATAAATATGTGTATTTATGTTTTGATGATTTTCTTTGAGTTGTAATGTGAATAACTGATTTGTATGTGACATTGGAATTGTTATGGATGTACTGTATGTGATTGTGGTTGATGATGTGGTGATTGTGGGAATTGTTGAATTTTTGAGAAAGTGTGATTGTTGTAGGTGTGATGGTTGTAATATTATATATTTGAATTTAGGTTGAAATATATATAACCTTGTGTTAATATATATCCTCTTGTTTTCAATTAAAAGTTCGAATTTGATGTTGTAGAGTTTCAATTAAAATATTTTTGGGTAATTATTTTGTCATTAACTAAGTTTTCTTTAGCACTGGTTTAGTAGGAAAAGGGGAAAAATAAATATAGCTTAAGCTTCAAATTTTGATGAGCTTGCTGATGAAATCGGATAGGAAAAGGGGAATAAGAAGTTTAATTTTGCTTTTCTTAGTTATTCCTTTGAAATAATTGTTTTTATATTATGAAATGCAATGTTGAAAATTTGGCCAAATGAATCTACATGAGATCAGTCGGCTTTGATGAGCTAAACTCAAGCTCTTCAGTTTCACATTCCTTTGTCATATTTCAGGTTTGCATAAAGCTTTCATTTTTTTTCTTTTTTCTTTTTTGGTGGCAAGCAAGAAACAATGCTTGGGTTTTGATCTCTGGTTCTGTAAGCGTATTCAACAATCTATATGTACTGGTTTATGCCAAATTAGGTTTTTAATTGGATGCTTACTTGCATTGACAAGCTTTTCCTCTTTTTGAAATTAGTATGTGGAATTTTTTTTAATAAGATAATGTCAACTTATTGATTATTTCACTTGCTTTCCTTTTGTACCAATTGAACAGACATGTGACAAAAATGTAGATCGTCAAAGTGTATGTTTCCTTTTTGTTTTGGTTTTTGATTAGGGACATTTTTTTGACATGAATGGTTGGACTTGTTTAGCTCCTACCAAATTACTTCTACAATTCTGGAGCTAACTAAAATAGTTGTATTTTCTGTCCTTAATTAATTACTTCTACAATGCCACTTGTCACCATTTATGTATATTTGGGATGCATCTTTCTATAGCAGGGTAAGAACAATGAAGGGCCATTGACTTTGATTTTGTCTGTAGTATAGCATGACTAGTTTTAAGAAAGTGCAGTTTCAGAATTGGAATCTTGCTCAGTCAAACAGCCAAATGCTAGTTGTATGTTTGCTTTGTCTTTTACTCTATCATTGGACTGGAGCTGTATTGTTGAATTTAAATGTAGGGAAAACAAACCAATAAATGAGTGTAACTGGTATGGATTACTTGATGGTGTGCCACATAAGGAACTACAATTTTTTAATCTACAAAAAAGATTTTAGCAAAATAGCTGGTTCACCAACTTTGTAATATACTTAAATTTGTATAAACTTCTACTTAAGTTGTTACAAATATGCATATGACCTATGCAATTCTAAATTACAAGTGAGCAATTTTCTTTTTAAATTTTTGATTGGATGGAGTCAAAAACTTGTGGCACTTATTTTTGGTTTATTGTTGTGTATATTTGTAGATGCATGCATTTGCTGTTTATGCATATTTGATTTTTTATGCACACATATACAATGCATATAAAGTGAATAATAATCAGTCTTAGATTTGGTGTCTAAGTACTAGTTTTGTTTTGATGAATTAGTTCAACCTGTAAACTTTGTTGACCTACCTTGAACATCTGCAGGTTAACTTTTGGAGCCAAATTCGACTTAGTCACAAAGGAGATGGACCAAAAGTTGCAAAACGTTTAATAGATGTATAGCAGCTAATGATGATATTGGTGATGATGCAACACTTCATTAGTCGACTTAGTAGGTTCAGAGTGAGCAAAATGAACAGGGTCTGATGGGATGCATTTAAAAGAAGGTAGTTCAGTTTATGTTGCAGTTATGCAGAAACTTCTTTTGTTTCCTCAATAGATAATTTGTACTGTGAACACTTCTAGTGGAAATAGTTAGTTTTTGAACCCTTCATGTACAATATCTTAATGTAATATGAATTTCAAAGTGTTGTTTGACTACTTATTTTATTTGAATTGTACTATTTACTAATCATATTCAATGAGCTGTGTTTGAATGGAAGAGACCATATTAACATTAAAATGGGTGAATAAAAAATAACTGAAAAAAATGTATAGTTTAAAAAAAAAAAAAAAAGCTTACTGTGACAGTTTACCGTCACAAAACCGTCACAAATATGAAATTGTGACAGTTCAGCTCGGTCACTAAATCAATGCCATATATCATTGTTTTCACAAGTGACGGTATCAAGATCGTCATAGTATGTTTATTGTGACGGTCTACCGTCACAAGACCGTCACATATATTATATTGTGACGGACCAAATTTCGTCACTGAAACCCTGCCGGCGGCGACTCGCCGGAATGTCAAAATTTCCATTAATATTTGTGACCAACTAATGCCGTCACATAAAGGCGGTTTTTTGTTACGAGGAACAGTATTCCGTCACGCAAACCCTTTTGTGTCGTGGCTATTGCGACAGAAGTGTGACCAACTATCGCAAAAACTTGTAGTTGATCTTGGTTTTGCAGGGTAGTCCAAGAATCCTGCAGTGCAAGAAGTACAACAAAGCCACCTTGACAACATATTTTAATTCAATAAATTTAGCTTTCTGAAAGGTCTAAACCAAATCCTCTCTCTTAATCTTCTTCCAGTTTTTGAAGTATTGGGAGTAGATATGATTGGTGATTATACTAGCAATGTCCTTCTCGTGGTCCCCATATTGGTACTGCATTTTAGTCCACTGACCAACCCAAATCTCTCTTTGTAAAATGGACATCAGAACTGCACTCCACTTGCCTCATGCAATGGTGTATCAATTGGCCACCAATCTTGAGCCAATGCATCTCTAAGAAATACCTAAAGAATGTTTTGTGGAACTCGGCAACCTGCTCAAAATTTAGCTTCATATGTACTTCTTCAACTACCTTGTAGACAATACCATACGCACCATAACTGCGATAAGGCACTATTTTGATAGGCAATGCGATAAGCAATTGCTAGGATAGAGCTAAAACATATCAAAATCTAGTCAATTTTTTTGCCATTGCCAAAGCATTGTCATTGAGGGTGTAGATTAGACTTACCCTAAACTGCTAAGCAATTACAAATGGCTATTAAACATCAATTTAATATATTTAAAAAAAATAGCACTATTTTGATAGGCATAAGAATTTACTATTTTATGTTGGATTTTTGCTAATTTTGAGTTAATGATTTTTACAAATGGCTATTAAACATCAATTTAATATAATTTTGTGCAACATCTTGATGATTTTTTTTTTTTTATATCTTCGCATCTCCATCCATAGACTCGATTAACCAGTCTGCCAAGAAGATGCTTGTTGACACATGCAAGATCTAGGTAAAGCAATTGTATGACATTAAACCATAACTGTAGTCAGTCATATATTTTAACACGTACTTAGATTGACATTACGTAAATATTGTACAAGACTTAAAAGTAGATTTGTTTTACTTGCAATACCATCAACCATCAAGAAATGTAACGGATGTTGGAGTCGTTTTACTTTTGAACCCCCTCAACCAAACGGTTGTATGTCTACATGGCCCAGTTTGCATTCTTGATAGCATCGACATTCTCGACTCGATGCAGATCATTGGACTTTACGAACAATCCAGCATTTGAACACAGAATTGCTCCAATGAAGAACAAATTGAAGACCATTTTGAAATCCTCATCATCGTAAACTTTGTCAAATGACCTCTATTGTATGCAAGCAATAAAGATACCTCGAGGATCTGTACAGTTGTTCTTCTTCAAGTCAGCAATGCCCTTAACGACACCAATATTCTCACAAGAACATCCATGATTGGGTAGCCCCATCAATCTCTCAACGTCATTTGGACCAATGGAGTACACCTTACTATGAAGCCGCATAGTATGATTGTTAAGATCGAATTGAACCACCTCGCCATTTTCTTATTGTTTCCAGCCATATCTTACGACTGATGATACAGCCAAATCAAACATTATGTAGTGCCTTATTTTTTCTTTGCTCAGGTTCTTCACTACACCCTACATACGATCTGATCTGGATAGCATATTAAGATAAATCTGCTTTTTGACTTATCAACCCCACCGCCATACAAATTTTTCTATAAGGCATGGAGAACTTCCCATTTCCTTAAATTGGGCTTATATAACAGGTACTTACAAAATTTATTTAAAAATCTTACCTCTTTATCAAATTTAGCACCGCATTTTGCTTCATAACTTTGACCTCGCTATTGCTGCAAAACATAAAATAGCGAGAATGTTACAAGTAAATGAACATTAGATGGTTATTATGTAAAATGTTATTTCAAAAAGCATGCATGTAAATATCGGTTGAACCTAAAGAAATAGATTCAAACTCACAGATAGTTAAACCAGCGATCAACACTTCATTTTAAAGTGCCGTGAGTACTCGACCTTTACGGAACGACAATGTGACTGTTTGAAGACTGATCATGCCCAAAATGGTTGATAAAACAGGAAAACAATATTGCATTATATATATAAAGGGAAAAAAATTATCATATTTCATATGTACACTACGCCAAAAACCTTAATCGGCGACAGTAAATACGCGACGAAGCAAAAAATTTGCGTCGCGATAAACTAACGGCGACACAAATATAGTGCGTCGCCTTTATTTGAACAAAATANGTCGCCTTAATCCTTATTTTACGGCGACGCACTTTAGACGTCGCGAATGTTTTTTTACTTTCGGCGACTCCCCTTTCCGCGACACATGAATTTACGTCGCCGTTTACAACTAGCGACGCTATTTTTGCGTCGCCTATTAGGGTTTTTGGCGTAGTGGTATGGCATGAAAAATACATGTTTTATGTCTTTATATTTGCTAAATATATTTTTAAAAGTCTGGCACTGTAGTAATTCTTGTAATTTTTAATCTTTTTTAGTCAGAGAATAAATATACAGTCCAAATTGAAATAGAAATGATTAGGCGTGGCTGATTGGTTTTAAAAGATATTTGAAGCCTAAAAAAGGACAAATGAAGATGCTAATCGGTTTTAATTTCCTAGCTAGTTTTAGAGACGTGTGTGGCAATACTGATGTTAAATGATGAAACTTTTTAAGTTAGTCGGTCATTATTAAATACACTTATGTGGCATCAAGTTTGAGATAATTTTAGTTGTACCTTTTAGGTGTTTTACCCAAAATAATCTAGCAGCACATGAAAGTAAAAAGGAAAGAGAAATAGCCACTTATGCGTTAACTATTAAACGAAAAAAAATAAAAACAAAACCAAAGACTAAAATTCTGACACAAATACATAACCTGAAATTATAAGCACCCACCCAGCAACTAATCTTACGTGTAAAATACCATATAAAACATAGCTTCCAACAGTGGAATTAACTCACATATTGAAATGCAGCCTTGGATGCATCTTCGCTTGCCTTACCGCCTGTCCAAGTTTCGATCGCAGCAAGCCAGTCATACCCCAATCAAAAAACCAAAACAAAAATTTAAGACTAAGTATTGTGCAAAGATTGTTCATGTTGAAGAAATTAGAGAGCAATGTACTTACCTTCTCCCACTATCATTCAAGCTTTATGATATATTGCTTGGTAGAGTTTTCAAGAAGTATCTAGACCAAAATAGACCGGTCTATTTAGGCGCCAATATTGAAATAAAAAACCACAAATTTCATAAACAAATATTACATATCAAACCAATTCAAGTGCACCAAAAAAAACATCACATTTTATAGCAAAAAGTGTATAATTTGATGGTAATTTGCCTAATAGTGTTTTATATTTAGAGTTTTTAACAGGCTTAGTCTTTATATTTTTTTACAGTTTAGTCATTTAACTGTAGATAAATTAGTATTATTTTTTTGGTAAAAAAGATAAATTAGTATTATTAGTCCTTTTTCGCATTCTTTTTAAATTTACTGTTAAATGACAGGGGTAATTTTGTCTTTTTAATAGTAGGATTTTATGTTAAAAAGGAAGATACTGTGTTTTGGAATTTCTTTTTGTAGTTAATATAATATTTAACATATTTTTGTAGTCGTTTCCTTTTTGGTAAGGTAGAAAAGTCTTGTGCACCGTTAATAGTTTAACATGGAAAAACTTAGATGTTTAGCAAAGAATCAAGATTTTGAACATCAAATACATATTAAGGATAGTAAGTCTGTAACTCAAGGTATAAACACTTTAGTAGATTTAGTTTATCATATGTTTAATGATAATAAAAATCAACTTAGTAATATAGAATCTAAAATAGATAAAAATTGTGAAGTTATTAAAGAACTTAATAACTCAGTAAAAAATGATTTTAGTCAATAATCACGAGATATTAAAAATGTTAAATTATTTTATAGAACTGAATTATTAACTTTAGACGAAAATAAAATTAATAATGAAAAAGAAAAACCACCAGATTGGAAATAAACTTTCAATTCTTTAAAAGAAATAATTGAAAACTGAAAATCTCAATATCAACAGACAGATAATATGGAGAGACGTGATCATTTAGTCAAAATGATGCAATAATTATATTTACAAAATGAACATATTTTTGCTGGAACTAATTATCATTATATGTTAAATTATGATATGACTGATATGAATCTAGTCAAGATTATGAAGAAATTACAGTAGAAGAAGATGAGACTGACACTGACACAGAAAGTGAAAGTGATAATGATAAAAAACAAGAAATAACTTTAGGTAAAAGAAAAATAAGTTCAGATGATCATTTAAATATAGATCCCGAAACACGATTCTATACTTAGAAAAAGTTAGACGAAATAAAGAAAAATGAAGATTAATCAGTAAATTATCCTAAAGTGGATACAAGTCCTATATTCTCATCTACTTCAAATCATATCCCTACAGAACATAGGGTAGATGATTTAAATAAAACTAGTGTTGCCTCACAAGGTAAATACTTAAATTTTAAAAATATACATTTTAAAGACTATGAGCAAACAATAGATGATTGTGCTCAAAGTTTAGTTATTGTTACAATAAATTATAGATCAACTTGGACTACAGATAGATTTTTAAATTATATATCTGGTACGTTATAAGGTGATGCTCTTCAATTCCTTAGACAATGGGAAAGTTTTGAAGAAGGTAGAAAAGATAAATAAAATTTAATTTATAGTTTTAAGACTCTAGAAGATATTCTTAAAGAATTCAAAAAAATTTTAAAAAGAGAGTTTTGTAGAATAATGAATATAGAAAATCATAAGTTAGACATAGACTATATTATGATAAAATTAAAATTATGTGATATTAGAGAATTAGAAAATTTCTCTAAAAAGTTTTCACAATATTTTTATTTATTATCTACTAATAAAACAAAATTTTGGATAGATCAATATTTTCATAAGTTACCCCCTACTTGTGATGAATTATATAATACAAAATATTCCGAATTTTTAGAAAAAGCTAATGGAATAGATACATTAGGAAATAGAATTAGTTTTGCTTGGAGAATAATAGTAGACCACTGTCTTAAAGCAAAAGCTAGTAAACATGTTAAAAATAAATTAGGATATAATTATTGTTCTAAGTTATTAGATAATCAATATGAATTTGGTTATTCTAAAGAAATTAGAAAACCAAGGAAAACTAGAAAAAGTTTTCATAAGAAATATAAATGGCGAAAATGGAAAAAATAATCCAAATATAATAAATTTAATAAAAATAAAAAGTATGTTAGACATAAAAAGAAAAGAAATTTTAGTCAATGTACTTGCTATATATGTAATGAAAAATGTCATATAGCTCCTGATTGCCCTAAAAAAGGTAAACAACATAAGAAAATGATAAAATTTTTAGAAGAAAATAAATTAGAAATATGTTTCGAAGAAGAAATCTCTGATCAAGAAGAAATATTATATGAAATTGAAACTTCTGATGATGAGTCTAGTTCAGACGAATCTATGAATGATTATATTTTTATGTTAAATACTGAGAATACAATATCTTCTAATTTTCAAGAAATTCCAGAAAAAGAAAAAGCTGTATCAAAATTATCTAATATTCTAGGCGAAGAATTTCATATTGATGATAAAAAGTTAGAGCAACTAACTAAAGTTCAAAAAATAGAAATTTATAAATTATCTAAATTTAATTTCTAGTCAACACGACATTTTGAACAATTTAGTGGAAATACCACTGCTAGAGCATCTGGAAATGGTTTAGTAGATATTCATATTTTTGATAAGAATAAAATAAAAAGATTATAAAAGAAATACCCTCAATTAAGGTATATACATATCGGTTTAATACAAATCGAAATAAAAGCATTATTTCGACAAGGAATTGATACATCTATTTAGCTGTTATGCTAGATAAGCGTTTCAGTGATCCTATTAAGTCACTAAAAGGAGGTATTCAGTCTAATTTAGTATCAGGTGTAGTATGGTTTAAAGTAAAACCAAACTTTTTAATTTCTATTAATGATCCTAATATACAAGATACAATTAGATTAAAAATTCAAACAAGCAATATAAGAATGAAAGAAGATAGTTTTGAATTATCTATACAATGGCGCGCTATTCATGAATTGACTAATTTGCCACAAACATCTATTAGAGAAATAGATTCCCAAATAGTAGAAGTCTTCGAGCCACGAGGATTTGATGAAGCAATACAACAAAGATTACTAAATTGGAAAGATTTAAAAATCCCTAATGATTGGTTAATTAATAATATTACTGATTCTCAAGAAGAGAAGAAAGTAAAACCACTACAAATTATGGCATCTGGAAATAATTTGTATTTTAAGAATAATAATAATTTAGAATTAGAAATACAATCAGAAAAAGATAATATGTCTATAGAAAATAGGCTTGTTAATTTAGAAATACCTAAATTAAAATATTAAAATTTAGGAAAAGAAAAAATTAATAAAAATATTAAAATTCCTATTTTTCTTTGAAGATTTAAGGAAGAAAGTTCTAGTTCTAGACATGAACTAAAACCAATAGTAATTCACAAATGCAAATTGGAGAAAATGAAGATATCATTTTTTCTAAACATCAAAATTGTAAGACATACAATTATATTTTAGGAAATTTTAAATTTCAAAGTTATAAGAATTATTGTTTAAATATTTTAATTGATACTGGAGCAACAACTTCGGTATGTCAACCTAATGCATTACCATTAGAAAAATGGCAATTAATGAAAAGACCAATCTTAGCAACATGAATTAATGGTCAAAACACTAAAATAGAATTTAAAGCAAAAGAAATACCCACTACGCCAAAAACCTTAATCGGCAACACTAAATGCACGACGAAGCAAAAAATTTGCGTCGCGATAAACTAACGGCGACACAAACATAGTGCGTCGCCTTTATTTGAACAAAATAGCGCCACGGCCACGTCGCTAAAATGTGCGTGAAATCAGCTATCGCGACGAGCGATCGAAAACCGTTGCGAAAAATGTGGCGCGAAGCATATTCGGCGACACAAATTCGTCAAGTGTCGCGAAAAATAAGCGCGCCAAATACATTTCGCGACAGGCATTCCGCAAGTGTCGCCGAAAATCTGCGCGCCAAATACATTTATGACGGGCATTAGTAAAGCGTCGCAGAAAATATACGCGGCAATCACATTCAGCGACGCCCATTGGAGCAGGTGTCGCGAAATAGTTGCGCGCCAACACCTACCACATACAATTATTTCACAATACCAAAATAATCAATTCACACCTACGTACCATTCTCTATCTATAAATACGTATCAATATTATGAAAGAAAATCATCTATTACTGTAAAAGAAACAATCATCAGAAAAAAAAAATCATACATATGCATAAATATTCTTACGTTTTTTTTTTTCTTCGATTTAGCTGAAACTATTTCAAAATATATGGAAATGTCAAAAAAGTTTTGACCAGCTCTCCTTTTATATGATCGACCAACTACAAATCGTCGATCCATACGCTTCACGTACTTCACCTTCATACATATTAAAGGTTTCATTCTATCTTGTAATAAACTCATCTATTATTGTAAAAGAAACATATAGGAAAAAAAAAACACTTAATGGCAATGCTAGCGTTGCCCATAACTTCAAATTGGCGATGCTAGCGTCGCCCATAACTTCAAAAGGGCGCCCATAACTCTCACATTAACTTTTGCTACCGTATTTAATTCCAACCTATCTACTAACATTTAATTTGCACCAACCATTACGTCACATATTTTTTATTAACTATGCAAACAAAGTATAGATATTGCATGCAAATTCTTTAAAGCTATTACATATATATGTCAATTTACATGCATGCATAATTGACATAATTGTTGTGTTCAATATGCACTATACATATATATATGTTTATATGATCATACCATATATGATTGATTTTTAATTGTTGTGTTCAGTATACACTATACATATATATTTATGTTTGTATGATGATACCATATATGATTGATTTTACATTAATTTTTCAACAATAATGTGAACTTATTAAAAATGCAAAAAAAAAAAAAAAAAAAACAGAAATTAGGGTATTGGCGACGCCAGCGTCGCCAATACTGTATTATTGGCGACGCTGGTGTCGCCAATACTGAATTATTGGTGACGCCAGCGTCGCCTTTAGTGACCTTTTTTTTTTTTTTAATTCTTAAGTAATTTGTACTCTTCATATACAATATATAATCTTAAGACTTAAAATGTATACGAAAGGAAATGCATTATGTATACATATATCAAATTATAAAAAATGCAAAAAAAAATAAAAATAAAAAAAAAACAGAAATTAGGGTATTGGCGACGCCAGCGTCGCCAATACTCAATTATTGGCGACGCTGGGGTCGCCAATACTCAATTATTGGGGACGCCAGCGTCGCCTTTAGTGACCTCTTTTTTTTTTTTAATTATCAAGTAATTTATACTCTTCATATACAATATATAATCTTAAGACTTAAAATGTATACAAAAGGAAATGCACTATGTATACTCTCAAGTAATTTGTACTCTTCATATATAATATATAATCTTAAGACTTAAAATGTATACGAAAGGAAATGCATTATGTATACATATATAACATATCCATTATACAATTTGTCACATATTTTTTATTAACTATGCAAACAAAGTATAGATATTGCATGCAAATTCTTTAAAGCTATTACATATATATGTCAATTTACATGCATGCATAATTGA
>QANX01002615.1:0-99614 GCA_003254975.1 Ochetophila trinervis | reverse complement strand
CCATCTAACCGGCCCCATTATTTCCTTTTCCTCTCTACCTATCTCCCCACCGGAGTCAAACAAGCCCCCGCCGCCGCTGCTGTTATTGCCGCCACTGTCTTCCTCTCAAACTCTCTCCCCGTCGGACTGTTTGGCTCCATTACTGCCGCCACCATTGCTGGACTGTGCCACTGTCTTCCTCTCAAACTCTCTCCCCGCTGGACTGTTTGTCTCCATTACTGCCGCCACCATTGCTGGACTGTCTTCCTCTCAAACTCTCTCCCCGCCGGGCTGTTGGGCTCCATTACCGCCGCCGCCACTGCTAGACTGTCTTCCTCTCAAATTCTCTCCCCGCCGGACTGTTGGGCTCCATTACCGCCGCCGCCTGCCTCAAACGAGTATGCAACTCTTATATTAATTAGTTTACCAAATTGTTGTTAATATCTTTGCTAAAAGATGGATAAATTTAAATAATTTTAGAATAAATTAAATATTGTTTTTAATATGACTCTTTGTATGTTTATTGAATGTATATAAAGGGATGTTGTATACGTACGGTTTTGAGTGTTTGGATTTTTACATAGGTACTATAACTTGTCTAATATTGCAATGGATTATTTGGACTTTTATTAAAACATTTGTAATTAATACATTTTGTAGAGACCATTGGATGTTGGGTGTTGTTGACCCATACTTAGCAGTTGCATGGTTTCATGATGCGCTTCCGAAGAACAACCGTCAAAGAATGGCCGACTTTAAGAGTTTGTTGGATAGGTAAGTATGTATAATTAACTATATACGTGGATGATTATTAATAAAATTTAATAATTAATTGCTGATTTTATTTTTGGTGATTTATATAGCACATACATGTCTTGGAACTGTACATCCGATGGCCAAAAGAAAGTTCGGTACGAAAATCTTAGATGACCTAAAACAAAGGTACATCAATAACATTTGTATACATAAATTTGGCTAAGCTTTTTACACATAAGTATTTATTAATAATTATAAATATATATTAATATTGTTTGTCTAACAAAATATTACTTACCTATTTAATATAATGATTAACTTGTTTTTTTGTATCACTTTTGTATAGACGATAAAACAACCAGGAAATACCGAATGCGGATATTATGTGATGATGATCATGCGGGACATTATAGTAAATAATGTTGCTCGAGAAAATTTGGCGGACATGGTAATCAAAATTATGCTATTTTTACACTCAGTAAGAATGTATATTATTAGTTAATACTTTTTTTAATTACTTGCATGTTTGGTATGTATGTGCAGTTCCAAGATAGTGCTTGGACCCAGCAATATGTTGACCATTTTAGAGCCGAATGGACAGCTGCTCTACTCCCACTCATATCGTAGTAAGATATATATATATATATATAGTACGTAGTTCCACTTGTATATACATACTTTTACATTACAAAACAATGTCACATTTAATTATAATACTTATGGAAATATTTAACTGCTTGTAATTCTGTTGTTCGCATTATTTGTACATATATATGTAATTTTGTTGTTTGCATTGTTTGAAAATATTTCTTTTTTCTTATATAATTTGTTATATCACTAGCTTGCCTACTGATTCTCATTTTTACTAAATTTACGTCCATCATTCTATTGCTTATAATACATAATTCCATTTAAATTTGTTTAACTTTAATTATTTATATTTATATATTTAAATTTCTAATATTCAAATAAGATTTAAAAAATCATTTAATTAGTCAGTAAAAATAAATTTGAATTATCCGGCGACGTCTTAAATAGGGATTTGCTGCGGTTTTAAAACATTTGTCTAATTAGTGACAAATTGCGTTGCCAATAATTTTTGCAAAAAATGGTTAAGAAAAAAGGCGACGCGAGCGTCTCCGATTGTAGGAGAAAAGGCGACGCGTGCGTCTCCCATTCTAGGAGAAAAGTGCGCGAATTCTAGGAGAAAAGGCGACGCGAGCGTCTCTGATTGTAGGATAAAAGGCGATGCGTGCGTCTCCGATTGTAGGAAAATAGGCGACGCACGCGTCTCCGATTATAGGAGAAAAGGCGACGCTAGCGTCTCCGATTATATGAAAAAAAGCGACGCTAGCGTCTCCGATTATATGAAAAAAGGCGACGCACGCGTCTCCGATTCTAGGCCAAAAGTGCGCGTAAACAATGAGAAACGGAGACACTTGCGTCGCCGATTTGATGAAGATACTGCGACACTTGCGTCGCGAATGTATAACGGTTATCAGCAACGCCATGCGTCGCCTTAATCCTTATTTTACGGCGACGCAATTTGGACGTCGCGAATGTTTTTGTACTTTCGGCGACTCCCCTTTCCGCGACACATGAATTTACGTCGCCGTTTACAATTAGCGACGCTAGTTTTGCGTCGCCTATTAGAATTTTTGGCGTAGTGTATTTTTTAATTTAAAAAATTTTCGTGTAATTGAAATTTTTAAAAATTAAAAATGCTGATTGTAATATTGTCGAATTTGGTGTATATGGAATAAAAATTTTAATTTTTATCATTTTTTATTAAAAAATATAACTTTTCAAGATTTTTTTAATAAGTATTAATGAAAAATATTTATTTTATCAAAAATTATTTTTAAAATGATCTACTGAATTTTAGTATTTTTATAGAATCAAACAATAAATAAAGCTTGACATTTCTGCAATCGAAAATCACGTGTTGCATAATCACGTGTAGCATATGGAAATTACCAAATATTGGAAAATTAGGGAGCCTCACACGCATCTGCAAAAATTAACCTCAGATTTCGACCACTTGAATATGCCATGCCACATTAATTAATTCATCGTATCTAAATGAAGATCCTGATATCTTCCAAAACAGAAACGAAACGAAGTTTCTAAGAGCTTGGTAGGAATTTATATACGTACTGCCCCGTCTGAAAACAAAAGGCTTACACATCGAACATTAGACCTTGCTTGGGGTCCATTGCTGATCTCACCTTTACAAAAAATGTTTATTTAATTTAGATGCATGTCTCTTTTATTTATTTATTTATTTAATTTGATAAATTGAACAAGAGAAAGTTCAGAATCAGATTTTGAATCAGGATATGAGGATGATAATTGCCACTAGAGAGTCCCGAAAAGACAATACATATCTCTTTACTGGTTTTGGACTGGTTTTATTTGAGCGTAAAGTTTCTCTATTTTTGTATGGTGAGTTAGTTATATAATAAATTTATTGGAAAGTAATTTAAATATTATGAGCTACAGCCTACAATCTATTAACTACATAAAAAAATAAAAAACTAAAAGCAACAGCAAATTTATAATACTTAACTTACTTCGGGATCGTTTGTGAAACTTAATATTTTTAAATGTCTTTTGGTAATTAGTCCTAACCTATTTATTTTTTATTTTTTATTTTCATTTTTTATGAAAATGAAAAATAAAAATGTGTTTGGTAACAATTTATTTATTTTTTTTAAAAAAATATTCTTTGATTTTTTTTTCAAAAATTAAAACAAAAAAAATCATTTTCATTTTAAATTTTTATTTTTGATGGCAATGGGACCCAACACAGCCCGTGCAGAGTTGAGAACCAAGACCATTGACTGCCTGCATTGGGTTAGGATCCAAAACTATGGACTACCTAGACAAGATCGGAACCTTGAACAAGGACGAGGATCCTGAAAGCCTAAACAAAGTCGAGACCATAGATCGCTTGGATAGGACCGAGACCACAAACTACTCGGATAGGATCGAAACCTTGAACTACCCAGATAGGGTTGGGGCCATGGGCTGCCCATAAAGGGTCGGGGCCTTGGACCTTCCAGACGGGATCAAAATCCATGACAGGTTAAACGGGGCCAAGATCCTAGACCAACCGGACCGAGTTGGGACCATAGACTATTTTGAGAAGGTCGAGGCCATAGACTTTTCGGATGAGATTGAGACCCAAGACTGCCCTAACATGATCATGACTCCGAACTGCCCAAATAAGGCCGAAACCCAAATATTTTAAATGGCTAAAATTCAGTGTTCAATATTAATCGATTATAAATTTTATTTGTAAACTTTTTGAAGAAATAAAAAGTTAAGAAAAACAAAATCACTAAACAAGTTTTTTTTCTTCATAAAAATAAAAAAATAAAAGCAAAAATATGGTTGCTATTTTTTGCTTTTTTGTTTTTAACAAAAATGTTAATTGCAATTTAGTATTAAACTTTCAAAATTGTTTGATTTATGCTTCATGTTTAGTCAATTTAAGTCCTAAATTTTTTAAATTTATGCGATTTGGACCTGTAATTTTTCAAATTTGCATAAAATAATTCAACTTCACAGTTTCAACTTATGCAGAAAATGAAGCTTTTAAATTGAAAAAACAATAATACCCCTATAAATTAGCAGCAGATTAACAGAACGACCAAAATGAACTATAATGCTAATTTATCCATATTTAAAGGACTAAACTGTCCAAAAACTTCAAAGCTAAGTCTACCAAAGTCATTAAACAAAAAGGAAAAAAATTACAGTGCAAAAAAACCCTTATTAATTTAATCTATTATAAATTTAAGATGGAAAGCTCATTCTATTTTTAAAGAAAATAATAACTATTTCACACTATATCGAAATACGAAATTAAATTGTTGCTAAAGATACGTATTTTCTGTAATTATACAATTATATGGCAACGAAATATAATTTGTCGAAACAAAACTTTTTTTTTTGCTGAAGATTGCCGAAACAAAACATATGTGGCTACAACACACTCTCTTTTCTATTCTTAAAGAAAATAATTTCAATTTCAACTAAAATTTGAAAGTAGATACGTAAGTGGCCAGTACTTTATTTTCTATCAATTTTATTAGTAATGTTAAAAGGGTGGTGGCCATGGCACCCACGTGTACTTGTACGGAACAGTAATCGTATGTATATGTTTATATTGTTGGTGAAATGAATGGTTGCCTCGGAGAGTTCCCAACTACCGTTTTAAAGGATCGATCTTAGAAAACTTTTTTACACTCGAATACCAGAAAATTGACGCAACGTTTCAAACGTGCTGTGAAGGCTTGGTCAACTTTTTAAAGTGTGAAACACAAATTTTCTATGACCAAAAAATAAAAACAAAAACCCAAATATACAAAAGAAGTTGAAAGTAAACATGCAAAACGTTCTCTTTCATTTACCAAAAAAAAAAAGAAAAAGAAAAGTTCTCTTTTGACATTACATGTTAAGTAATTTTTAAAATTTTTATAGTTTTTTTTTTTATGGATAATTTTGTCTTGGTGTATACTTTTTATTTGTCTTAGTTTTTAAATGTTTTTAATATTCGCTCTTTTGTTACTTTCAACATCTTTATAATTTAGTATATATTTCTCAAGAGTGAATTAAAGAGCGAAACATTATCTTCAAGTCAATTCTACAAAAAAGGAAAAAAATTCTTCAAGTCAAAGTGTTGAAAAATTCTTTTGAATATTCACATAAGCTGCCCATATTCCCACTGGGACGTTATTTGAGGCAGCTATTAAAATAAAAATAAAAATCTTAATCTGACTGCACCTATGTTGTCGTTTTGTTTGCTCTTTTGGTCTATATAAACCGACCAGTGCCAAACGAAGTTAATCTCTATATCCCAAGCTAGCTTAGCCCATATATTTTGGAATACACTATCCCTATGGAAGCTCAGCAGGCAATCTTGCAATGCCAAACCAATTCTCAAGTCTTTGATATAAATAACAATCAAAGACGATCTGCAAACTATGAACCCAATGTTTGGAAATTTGATTTCCTTGAGTCTCTTAACAGTGACTACCATGTGAGTTCATGACTTCATTCCTCTGTGCCATATGTTACTTTTGAATTGCTTGCAATCTCATTCACTGTTTTTCAACATTTTTAAACAACCAAATATTTATTTATTGGACATTTTGACTTAGCGCTAAGCTCGCATATCCAGTTTTAATATGTATGGTCGATTTGTTGTCTTAGATTAAACTGAATTATATAAAATCTTGTCCAATTAAAATTAAATAATGCATAAAATTGTTCAGTCCATTCCACTCAAATTCCGTCCAAATTTATATGTATAATATAGTTGTTGTTCCTTACTTTTTTTTTTTTTTTAATTTTTTTTTAATTTTCGCAGGGAGAGGAATACAGAACACAGGCTGAGAAGTTAATAGAGAATGTGAAGGAAATTTTCGCTGAAACGAAGGAGCTGATGAGTAGGCTAGAGCTAGTGGACAGAGTCAGAAAACTAGGCCTCGCGCACAAGTTTGAAATGGAAATTAAGAAAGTTCTGGACACCATAGCATCCACTGAAAACACCAATCCTCTCATTGGAACGGATCTCTATCTTACTGCATTATACTTTAGGCTTCTCAGGCAGCATGGTTATCAAGTTTCTCAAGGTAGCTAAAAAAATGGAACTTATAGGCTATGTTTGGATCTAGGACTTTGATGAAAATTAAACACTTAATTAATTGACAGTTTTATTTTCCCTTTATAAACAAGTCTGAGGTCTCTAACCTCTCACTCTCTCACTCTGCCCTTCTTTTCTCACTGTGGCAAATATCCGTCTCCTCTCTCTCTCTCTCTCTCGATTTTATTGAACATCTCTTTCCTAGCTCTCTCTTAATTCTCAATTTTGGAGACGAAAAAAGTTGTCTTTTCTTTTTTTTGTCCATGTTTTTTTCAATTGGTTTTTCCTAGGCATTAATTTTTTAAAAAAGTTTAAAACAATTGGAGATAATTAATATCATTTCATCCTCTTTTTTATATTTTTATTATTTAGATAAATTTATTAAATTTTAAATTTAAATTTTCAAAATTTTAGATTTTGATGCTAAATTGAAATTAATATTTCTCTTAAAACATTAAGCAATAAAAAATACTATCATTTTATTTTAATTATGTGACCATTTTCAAATGCGCAGATTTATTCAGTGGATTCATGGGTGAAAATGGTTTACTAAAAGAGAGAGCACTAAATATCAAAGGGATGGTGGAGCTTTTCGAGGCCTCAAACGTAGCTATAGAAGGCGAAAATATCCTGGAGGAGGCTAAAAGTTATTCCTTTGAAACCCTGAAAATTATAAATATATCGGAGTTAGAGAAGGAGGACAGTGAAGCTGCCAAGCACGTGGCACATTCATTGGAGGTTTCTTCGCAGTGGAGAGTCCACTGGTTTGATGTGACATGGCAAATCAATGCCTATGAGAAGGACGAGAACGTGAACTATGTTTTACTCCAGTTGGCCAAACTTAACTTTAACATGGTTCAAGCTGTTCATCAAAACGATCTCAAGGAACCCTCAAGGTACATTCACATGTAGCCTTCAGAATCAGAATCTAATTTTTACATTATTTAAATAAATTTGTTAGATGTAACGGTAATTTATTTGATAAATTTTAATTAAAAATATTTTTTTTGATTTTTAATAATAAAAAATAATATATATTTTAATAATGAATAACCATTTAAATTAACACATATATAAATTTTGCTGATGATCATTCTCAACGATGACAATTTACAATTTTCTTTTTTAAAACATGTTTTAATAAATTTTAGTTCAAGACCAATTACTCCGTACGTACGTTACTTTTTCAGTGTGAAAGAATTTATTAATTCTAAAAACACGTTGTTTAATTTTTAGGTGGTGGAATAGGCAGGGACTTTCGAAGAAGTTGCATTTTGCAAGAGACAGACTTGTCGAAAATTTTATGTGCGCCGTGGGAGTTGCTTCCGAGCCTAAATACATAAGTCTCAGAAAATGGCTTACAAAAGTCGTAAATTTCATTGTCATAGTCGATGATATATATGACATTTATGGCTCATTGGAAGAGCTTACGCAATTCACCCGTGCAGTAGACAGGTCAGCTTAATTTCAAACTCAAATTAATTAATTATTATTATTATTATTATTATTATTATTATTTGCAATAATATTACTAAAGCACCAAGTTGTTTTACCCACACATGTTATAAATAAATAAATTCTTTAAAAATAAATAAAATTAAAAATAAATTAATAAAATAATGATACTTCATCTTGCCACATCAGTAGTTAAAAAGTTTAGTGTTGATAGCATCATTTTTTTTAATCAAATTAGATATACATAGTTATTCTTCACATTCCAATAAATGTTTTAGTAATATATAATTTTCAGGTGGGATGTGAGGGAAACAGAAGAGCTTCCAGAGTGTATGAAAATATGTTTCCAATCACTCTATGATACGACTAACGAAATTGCTAATGAAATTGAGATGGAGAATGGTTGGAACCAAGTATTACCTCATCTGCACAAAGTGGTAAGCGTGTATAGCTGAGCTGTCATCAATTTCAGGGTCATGTCACTGTAACAAAAAGATAATTAAACAAAATATATGTAGAAAAATTTTATATATGCATTTTAACAACATGAAGATCCGTGTAATTTTACAGAATTACATTTTAATTAAAAAAATTGTAACAACATTTATTACGCGAAATTATAGGGTATTCATAATTTAACAAATTGTGGAAATCCACATGGTAGAAGAATTATATATATGTAGATGCATATTTTTGTTCATTGGCATTAATAAAAGCTGTTGTTTTTGACATTTCAGTGGACAGATTTTTGTAAATCATTGTTTGTTGAAGCAGAATGGTACCACAAGGGTTACACACCATCCCTTCACGAGTATTTAAGTAATGCTTGGATTTCATCATCAGGGCCTGTGCTTTTGCTTCATACATTTTTCTCTGAAAAATATGAGGCGAAACAAGAGATGATAAATTTTCTGGAGAAAAACCATGATCTTGTTTACCACATCTCTCTCTTAATTCGTCTCTGCAATGATTTAGGGACTTCAGCGGTAATATATTTATTATTCTTAAAGTTGCTTTTTTTTTTTACCTTTATAATATACACAACATTTTTCTTTCAACATTATATTCGAATGTTTTGTTTTTACAGGCAGAACAAGAAAGAGGTGATGCCCCATCTTCCATCGTATGCTACATGCAAGAAATGAATGTAACTGAGGATATAGCTCAGAAGCACATCAAAGGCATGGTTACCAAAACTTGGCAAAAAATTAATAGCAAATGCTTTTCCCAAGTGCCTTCTCTATCATCGCTCGTCAACCTTACCACAAACGTCGCTCGTGTGGCGCATAGTCTTTACCAATCCGGTGACGGAATTACTGTTCAAGACAGAAAGACCAAGAACAAGTTCCTGTCTCTACTTGTTGAACCTCTCGTTTTCCAATCCAAGTGAATATTGCTGCTTGAACTTTCGTTAAATCGACTAGCTCCTTGTTTCGACTATAAATAAAATAAAAATAGATGTTTTCTTCACCAAATTCTCTCTTAATTTTTTTTTTAGTTTTAATGATTTTTTTTTGGATCAATATTTTTATATATTGATAAATTAAAGGATCCCCTAAAGTCATATATGTGATTTGAAAGGACTAATTAGTTGTAACATTACAATTATACAGTTTATTTGTGCAGGTTATGGCTAAAAATAATAATCTAAAACGTAAAAATTGATAAATAAAAAACGAATTTGAGAGAATTTATGAAAAAAGAATCCCTAGAAAACAAACTAGGAGGAAATAGGCAGTTGTTATATAGAGCCGCAGTGGAATTTAGATAAAGAGTTAATTACGTAAATTTATTTTTCACGTATATTTTTGGTAATATATGATAGTTAATATTATTTGAGTTCCAAAAAAGTGAAACTTATATTGTCTTGTCTCTTGAAATAGATTGGTGACATGATAAAAATCAAAAGTCTGAATGATTTTAAATTTAAACCATATTAGATTTAGACTGATTTTGAACCGAATTATTTTCAGACAAATTTGATGAATTTTAATTTTTTTTTTTAAATTTTTATGCGTTAGATTATTTTATTGTTTAGATATAATATAGCTAAAGTTGATTTCTTTAATTCTTCTTGTTTGATTTCTTTCGTTGTGTCAACAATTCAATCTTTTCAACTTTCACGTTGATGTGTGTGAAATATATGCTTTTGGCTTTGCAATCAATATGATTATAAATAAGATACCAGTAAGTTTTATTGAAAATTAACATAAATAAATTCAATTAATAAATAAAAATTTAAAATAACAAATATATATTTTTAATATAAAAATATTATAAATAATAATATTTTATTAAAATAAATTAAGTCTATTTAATATAAAATAATAAATAAATACAGATTAAAATTAAATACCAATTACCACCTCTACTCCTAACATATAAAAAATCTATCCTATCATTCTATTTTAAGGAGTACGTGTGGATCCTATCTATTTGTAAAAAATCTATCCTATCATTCTACCAATTACCAAAAAAAAAGGAATACAACAAAAATCAACTTTTATTTTCTTGGTTGAGAAAAAAAATAAGCAAAATAAATTACGGCCACTCAGAACCTCAAGAAGAATTATTATCCAAACCAAAAAAAACAGCAAGAAGAATATTTGTAAGAATATTGCTGTAACCTGTAACGCTGGAACCTGGGTCCAACACCCAGACTTTTGGTCCTTCAACCATGTGACTGCATTCATCTATGCACGTGATCATCTCTATCAGTGTCTGGTTGGTTCGTACGGCAGGTTCCATGTATCAGGAGAAATTTAAAGTGAAACCCATTCAAATGAAATTCTTGGAAGACTATCTTTATTGAATGATAAGTGACAAAATTGATTTTGAAAGGGAAAAACAAACAGACACAACCGGTTGCAAAAGGGCAAAAAGGGGAGAAAAAATTAATTTGGGGGGAAAAGTTTGTGTGGCCAGGAAGATGCCATGTGTCAATTTTAAAATTACATCATATGGATAAATATTACATTATATAAAACAATACATATTTTGGACAAAAGTTATACTGTATGGAAAAATTACAGAATATGAACCATCATTACGTGTTTTGGAACAGAATTACATATTTTGGATAAAAGTTACACCGTATGGAAGACTTACCAAATATGGACCAGTATTACATGAGATGGAACACAGTTACATATTTTGGACAAAAATTACACTGTATGGAATAATTACAGAATATGGACCATTATTACGTGTTTTGGAACCTAATTACGTATTTTGGGCACAAGTTACACCGTATGGAAAAATTATAGAATATGGACCAATATTACATGATATGGAACAAAGTTACGTGTTTTGGACAAAAGTTACAATGTATGGAAAAATTACAGAATATGGACCATCATTACGTGTTTTGAAACATAATTACATATTTTGGATAAAAGTTATACTGTATGGAAAACTTACCACATATGGACCAATATTACATGATATGGAATAGAGTTACGTATTTTGGATAAAAAATTACACCGTATGGAACAATTACAAAATATGGACCATTATTACATCTTTTGGAACAGAGTTATGTATTTTGGACACAAGTTAGACCGTATGGAAAAATTACAGAATATGGACTAATTACGTATTTTGGACAAAAATTATACCGTACAGAAAAATTACAACTTATGGAAACACAAGTAGTTTATGCTAATTAATTATATTTATCAAATATAATTATATTTCTACTATATCTACTACAAAAAAATGCAGATTTAATTATAAATGTATTAAATTAAATAATTTTATATTTATTATAAAAATTTGTTAATATATATTTCTTATTGGTTCTATGGTTTAAATTTTAAAAAGTGCTTAAGATCTATAAGTAACATACCATACGAATCAACCTATATGATATTCCAATAAAATATGATATTTTAAGGTGTTAATCTATTTACAACACAAATAAATAACATAGAAACACACAAGTAATTTATGCTAATTAATTATAATTAAAAATATATTATTTTTCTACTATAGCTACTACAAAAAATATAGAGTTAATTATAAATGTATTACATTATATAATTTTATATTTATTTTAAAAATATGACCAATAATAAGTCGTAAATATTAAATTAGGGGATTAGTAAAAAATTAATAGATCATATTTTCATTGATAAAATATTTACTTTTGAACTTAATAGGAACACTATTTTTAATTGTACATAATTATAACTCTAAATTGTAAATAAATAATATTAGATATTTATTAAAATAATCTACCAAATAATGTCCACAAATAATGTGTCAGTATTTAATTTGTTTATTATTTTGATTCACTTATCCATTTAAGATTCACATATTTATATTTAGGTTATATAAATATGCTATATTTTAACATGTGTTATAAAATAACATAAATTCCATTATCAAATTTTAGTATGTGTAGCAGTGCACATTATAAATTTTCAAGATGACCAGGCGCCTGCCATTGCGCCTGGATGACCACATGGGGGCCTCTGCCCCATGGGGAAAAGAAAAAAATAAGTTTACATGTATTGCATATTCAAATTCTCAAATGGTATCAATTTAAAAGAATTCTCAAATACAAACACACAAGTATTTTAACATGTATTATTTAAGTTAAATGAATGTGCTATATTTTAACATGTATTTTATAAAAAAAAAAATCAGTTTTGGTTTCTAAGTTCATCCTATCCATATGAGATGAGGCTGACTAGTGTCCGCCTCTTCACTAATTATTGGTTTGTCCACTTATTTCCCTTTACATATACATATGCTTTATCAATTCTTGGGATGAAAAAACATGCGAATGCCCCCTATATGTCTAATAAAGTAAAAGAAAATTACAAATCCAATAGAATTGTTTCCACACCAAATATTTGAAATAAGGCATGATATTACTTTTTGATTAGCCAAAAAGGAAACTTATAGAATGTATACTCGCTGCTATTAATTGGCATGGTCATGATCAGTTTCAATATTGTTAAGAACCAAACTGCATCAGTTTCTGTTAATATCTTTACATTAAGATAGCATATAGACGATACCCTAAATATGCACAGTTAACTCAAATTCTGACTCATTTTATCCGAATAATATACCAATTTTTCAGAATTTCATTTATCATTTCCCGAGTTCATATCTAATTAAGTAGACAAAAATATTCAGATAGACCACAAAGTAGCCTAAAGATGACAAAAATGATCCCAATCTCTTAAGATAACAACAGTATAAGAGAAGGCCAAGGAAAACGACCCAACATCAGGGTAGCCAATCTACGGAGCGTGCTGTGTAGAAGGATCCACTGCCACCCAAATCTGCTGCATTTGCTCGGTTTGTTGCTGCAATTGAGTGTCCATCATGGCTTGCCTCTCAACCATGGTCCTCTGACCTGCAACCAGAGTAGCACAGATGGCTTCAATGCGCTGAATGGACTCTTCAACAGAGAATGCGGTAAAACGGCCCTCAAGCAGTGGGAAAGAGTTACTCG
The DNA here is from genome assembly GCA_003254975.1 of Ochetophila trinervis. Taxonomy (NCBI): domain Eukaryota; kingdom Viridiplantae; phylum Streptophyta; class Magnoliopsida; order Rosales; family Rhamnaceae; genus Ochetophila; species Ochetophila trinervis. The sequence goes on along the minus strand of QANX01002615.1, from coordinate 86,301 downwards.
GGCCCGTGTTGTAGCAGGGATCTCCACAGAATCCTCACCATTCCCATTATAAAAATAGCTCAATTTCGTCCATCTGCCTTGCATCCTAACAAACCTGTGACAACTGAGAGTAGCCTCGGTAATCACATCTGATGTCCGAGTCATGAGCACATCCTCCCCAGATAAATCCACTTCAAAATGGTCGAAAACCTTCGCCAACAAAAGTGGATAAGGCAAAGGCTTGTCCGAATGGTTAACTCTCACAATTTGCATCATCTGAGAGAGAATTATGGAAGCCAGTGGTACACCGGGAACACCTTGCAGCCCATTCAGCATCTTATCCAATAAATATAAGTCTGCATGTCGGACCTCATTCAAACTGCTTGCACGCGGAAGAACATTGGCACTATACAAATGAACTAACTCCCGCTGAAAAATTCCCAAATCAGTAGTGCTATGAACCTTATATGATAAATCTTTGCCCTTTCTGGGCGGGTGTGGAGTCGGCGTGTAATTTAAACGGTGCATAGCTTCATGTAGCGCGAACTGGGGATCACCTTTAACACAATCCTTAATCATAACAAAATCAGGACCCTCATCATTCACCCCCAAAATACTGGCAAGCAGTGGCCGAGTAAAATGAATCCGGTGACCCTTTACAAAAGAAGTAACCGTTTCAGAGCCAAGGTTGTCTTTGCCTTCTACGTTGGCGTAAAACTCCAATACTAACTGTGGATAGTAAGCTTTTGGTAATTGAAGTACACCGCCCCACCCCATTGAACAAAATGCATCGATCAAATTGAGAAGATGATCAATCCCGGCTGAAACATATTTTTCCACAACAAGAGAATTACGTTTCCTTCGTTCACACCATTGAGCACTAGCACGAGAAGTGAAACGTAATGCTTCGGATTCACTAAGAGGCATGTCTGTATTGTTCGCTCGCCGATGAGATCCCCGAGATGATTTAGTAGGAGCTGAGGGCCGGGATTTAGGTCGAGATGATGCACACATACGGGTGGTACCAGCATCATTAACGGACTTCTAAGCATCACCGCAAGGTTGGCCTTTTCGTCCCATGACTCTCAACAACCATTATCGTCCACAATCGGCAATTCCCTCGGGTAGCACAGTACGTCAAATCAGATTACCCACCCTATGCACACTACTATATGAAATTAGCCAATTTATATTCCAACAGTAATAAATGGTGCATTTTTGAACCCAGGCTAAATCAAACATACCCACATAAAATCATTTACAGAGGTGTGGTCATTCAATATAAATGTCGTACACCAAATTATTCAAAATAACATTTTTATACTCTCTCATCATATTCAAATCTTACAACAATACCATATCGGACATAAACATGAAGAATGTTTACTAACCATGTGGACTCTCTTGGATATTTTTGAGTTGGTCACACTAGAAGAGGCTTCAATCCCCAATGCGACCATCCTGCAAGTCATTAAAGCAAATGCTTCCATTCAAAACACTTCATAAAAGGTTTGGGAAATTATAAACAAATATTTAGTAATACATTGTAGTTTTTTCAACTAGATATTTTATACATTCGGGGTTTTTTCACAATATTTTTAATTTCTATTTTTTTCGTTTTTCAATTTGGTGAAATTAGATGCAAACAATTGTTCCAATATATGCCCCCTGAGATTGCCGAAACTTCATTTATACAAAACCCATACAAGTGGACGTTTTGGATGAAAAACTTTACTCACATCTAAGTGCATTGTGAATGTTCATCAAAATAAACCAAATACGGGAGAATACAAAATACTCACCCGTTATGGCCGGTGAACTTGTTAATTGGAATGAGGCTGCTGACGCGTGGCTGTAGGTCCGGGCTGAGTGGGCTGACTGATGATATTGGCTGGCATTGGTCACTTTACGGATGGGAGAGCTGGTCGTAACCTAGGACTTCTCTGAGTACACTGGGTAAGTGGGATGGTCGGTTTTGATCACAAGCGACAGTGTTTGAAAGCCGCGGACCTGCACTCTGAAAGAAAACTAAATGATGGTTTAGGGTTGGGGAGGGGGGAGGTTTAGATTTGAAAGAAAACACTTCGGGTGGGTTGATTTTTTGTTATCAAAAGGTTTAATGTGGTCGGGTTTAATAGGTTTAGGGTTTGGGTGGGTAAACGGGTTTGTAAAATCATATATATTTATTTTTAGGTTCAAGAATTTTGTCTTTTTTTCCTCTACAATTCAATTGCGGCAGGAATATCCAGGCGGTAACCTAGGCGAAGATCCAGGCACCTGGGTATCCCCCTTATGTTGAAATACCCAGGCGTATAGCCAGGCACATGGGTTTACCCTGAAGTTCTTCCCCTCTTTCTGCCCATCTGTGGCAGAAATACCCAGACAGTAACCCAGGCGTAGAGATAGGCACCTGGGTTTACCTTTAGGTTTCCCCTCTTTTTGCCCATGTGGTAACACAAGCGTAGATCCAGGCGCCTGGGTATCCCCTTATGTTTTCCCCCTCTTTCTGCCCATCCGTGGCAGAAATACCTAGGCGTAGAGATAGGTGCCTGGGTTTACCCTGAAGTTCTCACCCTCTTTATGCCCATCCATGGTAGAAATACCCAAGCGGTAACCAAGGCTTAGAGAGAGGCGCCTGGTTTTACCCTTAGGTTTCCCTCTCTTTCTACCCAGGCGGTAATACAGGCGTAAATCCAGGGGCCTGGGTATCCCCTTATGTTGAAATACCCAGGCGGTAACCCAGGCGTAGAGGTAGGCCCCTGGGTTTACCCTAAAGTTCCTCCTCTCTTTCTACCCATCAGTGGCAGAAATACCCAGGAGGTAACCCAGGCTTAGATCCAAGCGCCTGGGTATCCCCTTATGTTGAAATACCTAGGCGATAACCTAGGCTCAGAGATAGGCGTTGGACAACCATTAAATGTTTTTGACAGTTTTGTCAATTTTTTGATTTTTTGGACATAGTTTTACAAGTAAACTATGAAACTTCATTTATACAATAGTAAATGAAATATTAAAAGCAAAGTAAATTACAAAACAACCTTTTATATAGTATGAAATGTGCATAAAAGTTCATCTAATTTGGAAACTTGAATTATACAAATATGGTTCCTTTACAAAGTTCAACCATGGATAAACATTATACCAATTATTATTGCTACAATAGTAATACAAAGTACAAAAATCTTGCATATGACTGAAGTTGAGTTCGACAACTCAAATTCATCATAACTAACTTCATGAGGCGCCTTATCTTTTGTCGAAGGACAATGTTGCACGTATTCGAAGTATTCCTTCTCAGCTTCTTCCAACAATGAATAAGACTTGAACATGTTCCCCTTCCATCCATTAACTTGTTGATGACACTGAGGCCATGAGTGATATATGCCTTGTTTGTGGCCTCTAAAAACAACATACACTCTTTTACCAACCATATTCACTGCCATAGCAAATTAATAAGTTATGCCAATTACACATGTAAAATTTAATGCGTTATTTTTAAAAAATGAAAGACATTGAACAAGCTGAACTTGTAATAAATCCAGTGCAGAAACTTTAACATCTTGCTAACTGACAAAGTGCATTAAAACCTTTAAATGCAAAAGAAGCTAATTAAATTAAAATTGCCATGAACAACAAAATTGTCACCTACTGGCATCATTAAATGCATACTAAGTCAATTATAGCAATTTGTTGTGACTGTTCCTGTGTAATTTGAAGAGTTTGCCGGATGAAACCATACACATGTACTCCTTATTGTCTGAAATTCTGTAGTTGGTTTGCTTCTAACAACGAAATAAAGTTGAAGAACCAAGAGTCAGAGTATCTACTGATCGGCCCAACAGATATCCAAGAAAATATGAACACTCTCATGGGATATGAACACACGAAATGAAAAATAAAAAGATGCAAAACAGAAAGCTAAACAAATACCAACGAAACCCTAAAAATCCAAAATTTCCCTTTTCTTTTTAACCCAAACTTAAAATTTAGATTGTTTTTGCTTACCTTTATGGTCAAATTCACCAAGGATCTAATATTGTTGATACCGATGGGAATAGGTTCCAGGGTTTTCAATTTCCTAGATCAAAACAAAGAAATTTTTTTTAAAAAATAGATTACTGCAATAGAAATGGGAACACATGGGATCCAAAGAAAGAAAAATAAATGAAGAGAACTGCAGGAGCTTGGGTCATGAATCTCTATGATGATTGACTTAATAAAGTAACAATTACATTCGACGTTATGCATCGATCACCTGAGTTGAAAGAAAAGAAATGGCTGGATAAAACATTTTCTGGTGTTAAATAATGTCGGTCAAGATGGACAACCATCACTATCGGACTATAATTTTTGGACTGGCTTTGATTTCGGATGAAACAATTGAAACATACACATGGTTGCTAAAAACCTTTTTGGACTCAATGAATAATAAAAAGCCTCTAACCATTGTCACTGATGGAGACAAAGCAATGCGGAAGGCTATTTCTGTTGTTTTCCCTAGCCCCGGTTATGCACATGGCATTTAGAGAGGAATGCTCAAGAAAATTTGCATGAGGTGGATGTTGTGAGGGCATTCACATGTCTTATGTTAGGCGAATACACTCTATAAAAGTTCAAAATTCGGTGGAAGTGCATGGTCGATGATTTTGACTTCCACAGTAATGCGTGGCTGCAAACTATGCATGAAACTAAACACCTATGGGTGGAAACATATCTAAAAGGACATTTCTTTGCTGGCATGAGTAGCACATAGAGATGCGAGAGCATGAATGTGTTTATTAACAAATACAGCAAGGGTCGACATAAGCTCTATCAATTCACAATTGCTATTGATCGGGCTGTATCAAAACTGAGGAACCAAGAGGTCACCAATGATGTTGCCACTAAATACTCCTCTCCAGCCCTAAATGCGCATATGGAAGTCATTGAAAATCATGCCTCTGAAATGTACACGTGCATACTTTTTAAGATGGTAAGGGTGCAAATGACTGAGCAGGGGACCCTTAACATGGTTGACTGCATGGACTATGGAGATAAACGGATATACACGGTCACAAAGTTCATGAATCTTGACGTGAGCTGGTTGGTATCGTATGATTATAACCACGATCACATAAAATGCTCATGCAACCTTTTTGATGGCACCGAAATTCCTTGCAATCACGCATTTTTCGTGATGAAACAAGAGAATCTCTGAGCCATTCCGGAGTCACTAATTATCAAAAGGTGGAGAAAAGATGCAAAAAGCTCCATAAATTATAATGTTCAAGTGCAAGACCCGTCAGATGACATGGGGTCATCCATTAGGTACGGAGCCTTGGTCTGCCAGTGTGGCAAAGTTTGCCTCTATGGATCAAAGACAGAACAAGGTTACAGGGAGGCAACCAAAGACATAATGAGTCTAGCGAGTCGTTTTCAAGAATTGGCAACCGTTCATGAGGAAACGGAATTGGGTATGTGGGATAGAAAAGGCAAAAGACAGATTATACAGGATCTGATTTTTGCAAAAACGAAAGGAGGCATATCAGGGGGAACTAAGGAGGCGAAAGAAAGACGATGTAGTTCATGTAGGAAACAAGGCCACACGAAGAGAACATGTGCGGAGAACTTTTCATCACACTTCGATGAGGCTTCAGCTGAAAGAGAGAGTGAGATTGGCAATCAATACTCCGATACAATTGACTTCATGAATGTTAATGAAAACTCGAACATCGCAAGCCGAGATAGCTATGCTATTGACCTTAGTCCCCCAAGTAACGTCCCTTCCCAAAACTATAATAATGCAAGGCTACATATGGTGAACATGTCAAGAGAATGGTGGTTTCTAGGTATACATAAACATTTATACGACCCTTTCGAGGGGATATGCCAGTTTATAATGCATTTATGCACACATCAATCCTCAAATTGATATGTGCATTGCTTCCTTTCATTTTTGTAATGGCATATATTGCAATTTTAAACATTTCATTGGTTAGTTCAATTTGTTTCAGCCATGCAGTAGTACGAAAGAGTCATCCACAATGTACTCATTGCCCATCTACTTCAAAAAGTAAAAAGAGGTGAACTTATGCAAATTTCATTTTGAGAAATTAGGGAGAACATATTTGCACACTTCAACTCACTGGACTGTTGGATTGGGAATTACAGTTGTTTTTTGAATTATGGCTGCCTAAAATGTGCATATATTGTAGCATATTGAAATGGCTATAATTTTTGTAGATACTCAAGTTTTGTTTTTGGCACACGTGTTGAAATCATGTTTCCATCTGACAAATTCCCTTGAACATTAGTTGATACTTATGGTTTAGTAAATGACTGCTGGTAAATTTTATACGTTTAACTATTGCAAATTTTTTATTAGAAATTTCTGCTGTCAGCCATTACAAAACAAGGGTGCAAAATTGGTGATTTTGTTTAGGGTTAACGTTAATGAAATTATAAACTTTTGCTGTATAGACTACAACCTACAATTTTGGCATAAAGATTCAAAAAGGTAAGCATTGTCAACCTAAATTTCCCTCCTAGATTGTGTTCTCCTCCTCATGGCTACCGGCTTAGTTTTAGGCTGGGGTGCATCATTGCATATGGCGTATTGGCAGGCGTCTGTGTAGTCCCTGAAGGTGTTTCCCTATATCTGCCCATCCGGGGCAAAAAGACACAGGCGATAACCCAGGCGAATAGGCAGGCGCCTGGGTATCCCCTAAAATGACTCATCCATTATTATTTTTCCAGTGTTGATAATCTGTTGATCTTTTAACCATATGTGGTCTGTAAGTAAAATATGAAACTTAATTTACCTAAGCAAATGTACTCATTGCTAAGAAAAGTAAACTATGAAATAGCATTTATATAGTATTAAATGTGCTTAAAAGTTCATCGAATTTGGAAACTTGATTTATACAAATATGTTTACTTTACAAAGTTCATCCATGGATCAACATTTATACAAATTAAGTTGACACCTGACAGATTGCGTTGCTCAAGAATTGGGTATGTCTTTTAGTAAATTTAATAAGTTTAACTATTGCTTCATTTAGACAAAAAAATGTATGCTGTCAACCATTACAAAACAAGGGTGCAAAATTGGTGATTTTGTTTAGGGGTAATGTTAATGAAATTAGAAAATAATGCTGTACAGACTGCTTCAAATTTAGCAAATTTTGGCATAAAATTTTGAGAAAGGTAAGACACCAAAACCCTAAGTTTTCCTCCTTGATTTTGTTCTCCTCCTATTGGCTGCCGGTTTAGTTTTAGACTGGGGTGCATCGATGCGTTTGGCAGGTTTGCTGAAATGATCTTGGACTGTCTGCGTCAATTGACCCAACTTCATGTTATGGTTATCAAACAATAAATCGATAGCGGTATAGCACCGTTCCAACTGTGACTCAAACTGTCAAAATAATGTTTGGTAATTAGCAATTACAATAGGATAATTTATTTGTCATATGCAGAAAATAGTAAACAAATTATGTTTAAGGTGAGAAAATACCATCGTAAGGCCGAAATCAAAAGACTCCATATACTTGACCACATAAAGGCCGCAGTCAAACTCGTTAAACTGTTTTGCGATTTTGCCTGGTTTACGTAGGGGAATTGACGCAAAAAAAAGTCGAATGTTTGTACACTCACCTTATCTCTTCAGCCAATACAATGTCTAATGCATTCAACTACATTACACCATGTCACCGTATTGTTACCCACGACAAATAATTGAAAATTTTGTATTTTTGAATATAAAACAGGTAACACCCAACATTAAATATGAAAAATGAGAAAATTTCCCAAACATAATCAATATTTTCCACCAATCAGAAAGTCTCATTTTCAGCATCACACAGCGAACAAACAAAAATATAGGAAATTCAATTGCTTACCATAACTAGATGCAGTCTCCCGTTTGCGTCTATTAGTGGTAGTTGATAACAAATCCCAAACCTCAGCAGCCGCGTCTTTGACGTACACGACCAATAGATACTAGTGCTTGTTATCGTCGTTCATGGGCATGAAAATCTGAAAAGAATATAGTCAACACAGATGTAGTCCACTGAGATACATAAAATCATATAAATTTCTACAACTCAAAACTTAAGTGGAGAATTTGAAATTATGCCTAATAAAGACAGTTGCGCCAAACCTTTTCGCAGTATTCAAGATTTCTGCAGAAGCACGAGGTGATTTGCCAACTGGTTCCAAACGTTAAAATGTCGTCACTCATGGTTTTAGGCAATAACACCTTTCGCTGCACAAGTATAAGTGTGTGATGGAAATTATAATGGAGGCAGAAACACCAAAAAACTTCTCTAAGTTGTATAGAGCAAAAAACAGAGTTATAAGATTAAAAAAACAACAAACCTAAAAAGCCGGGGTTATAAACCACTGTGTGGTCTGTTTGGGATTGTGCTTTAGTCATTCACGATGTGTGAACGCTTCCACAGCAACGTCAAATATCTGAAACACATGTTTGAATACAAATTGGAAGATATATATGACAATCTATTTTTTAGTTTTTTACCCTAAACCATAGTAATTTAAAAGAGGATAGCTTACAGAGGTTGTAAGCCATTCACCAGGTTTTAAACAGAGGATCTCAGAACTGGTACAGTAGACATGCTCCGTTTGCACAATGATCTCGCTAAACAACACAGATGCAATTCGAAGCAAATGTCATGATGAAAAGTGGAGGTCATTGAAAAACAAATAGATATAAACACATTGAAGTATATATATCACCATAAGTCCAGTATCATTAAATTCAAACATACCTCAAGTCGAGCTTTTCATCAAACAAATACTACAGGAGTTGCACATAACTCTTCCGAAGTGATCTATGCATACTGAACGGACCAGCCTTTATGATATCCCCATCATTCATGTCAGTCTACGTACAAAAAAACGATTGGATATTAGTAATTTACCTGCAAAATAAAAATAGAGCCTCGAACATGTAATAACAGGATATGCCAATGGAAAAAATGACTTACGCTACTGTAAGCGAGGCGTGCTGCGAGACTAGTAAATTGGCGGCCAAATTGTTCTCCAAACGAGTCCGCCTCAGTTGGCATAGGGACAACTATGTTGGCCTTTGCATTGTTCAGGTTGTCATCATTAGAAGTGATACGTTGGATGGACCGAGGTTGGGATTGAGTGCCTACATGAATGACTTTGGCCAAGGAAGGGGAAGGAGGGGCAGGCGATGCACGTGCTTTGCCTTTATTGTCTATAATCCAATTGTCTCGAACCAATTGTTCCTTCACCCATTCAAGAGACTTGGATAAATTGGCAATGTCGTTCCTTACCCCCGTGTTCATATTAGCAATCTCATCCTTCACCTCCTTTTTGAAGGCCGAAAACTCCTCGCTCATTCTTTCCACGTTCTGGGTGAGAATGGTTATTTTGTAAGAAGCGTCATGGGTAGACTGAGCATGAATAGGAATATTAACGGTTAAGTCAATAGTCGAAACGGGAGTGGGCTGCTCTCCCGCCTTTCCTGCCACGTCGGGCTGTAAAGAAATTGAAAAATTAGGGTTAGAGTACGATGAAATATTACAAGAACCGAAAAAATATCATTTCAAACTGTAAACGGCAAAGTTTAGCGGCTGATTGGCTTTGCAGATTGACATTGCAAACTTTTAATCAGCTTATTAAATTTCTTTGTCCCTTTTTCGCCCCATGCACAAATCGCCGGTACGTTTCGGGAAACTAAATGTTTTCCCACCCAAGCAACGTCCATATAAAACAGCTACAAAAAAAGGTAAATACGAGACCAACAAAATTCAGTAAATTACTAGTTAAAGGAATCATATTCAAATTATGAAAGACTTGACTTTCTTACTTAAAGCACCAGCAAGCATCCACAAATATACTGTGGATTGGAATTTTTATACTTCTGGATGCCCTCACAGTGGCGGTTGAACGTCCAAGTTGCCCACTTTTTCCCTCTGATCTTTTTCGCAATATGAACTCGCCCAACGTCCTTGCTAGGTATGTATACCGAAGACGTGGGACTCAATCAAGAACAGTGTGAAGATAACTTTGAAGTCATCCCTGTTCGCCTCTTTGTTGGCCAATATATGGTGCAAGGCGGCGATGGAGATAGGTCATTCACCAAATTTGTTTTTGAACCTTAGCGCATCAAAGGCAGACGTGTCGTCCGAAGATTCCATGGTACCTCCATCATCCGGCAGCCTCAGCAGTCTCTCAACGGTTGCTGGACCGACAGTGTATACCGTCTCGTGTAAATCTAAGGTGTGGCTGAAAGGATCAAAATTATCCACCAACCACAGCACCAGCGATTTATCCAGAGGAGCCAATTTACGCCGAATTAGGGATATGAACCCTAATTCATCCACCGCATTCTTCTCATCTTCAGTGAAAGAATAAGCCACACACCAGACGCGTTCAGGGCTGCATTGAGTGAGAAACATGCGTCTTTCCTCAAGGTCTCCGCTATACAGGGTCTTCTCCTTACTATCGAGGGCTTTCCACTTTTTACCCAACTCTTTAATAGCCTACAAAAACCATTACAAAATGAGAGGCGTAAATCAGCATTGCTTGATGAAGGGAATGCGAACAAAAATATAAATATTTCAGGTTTTAATTGGTTACGTCTTTGGTTGCTAGCTGTCCGTTATGCTTCATCTTAATTTGTTCGCTCTTGCTGCATCAAAACGGGTATAAACACATTATACAAATTTTTATAAACCCCAAAAAAAATTAATTAAAAACTTATCACAAACATTCATTCTCCCCTTCAATAATAACAATAACATAAAAAAAATTAAACTAATTACTTAAACTAAAGTAATTAAATGGAATAATTAAAGTTTTTTCTCTCGTAGATGTGCCTGAACCCGAAACCAATGTAAATAAAAATATAAATGTCAACCGTATATAAATTAACACTTTACCTCCATACCAAGAGATGTATAATACAGGAAGGCATACACGCTTGAAATAATCCCTAACCAATGGCATCAAACACAGTGGCCATTTGGACCTCTTGAAAAAATTTATGAAACTTCAATCATAGGTTTTATAAATACGTCAACCTGTCTCTAGAGAAAAATAAAAAAATAAAAAGACTCATAAAGATGAAAACAAATGGAGTGTCCATCCACATATTGGCCTTATAATATTGCTAAAGCATCCGGTGATAATAAAACCTTTGTTAGAGCTATAGCTGCCTTTGAGACCAACATTTAAATGAATGTGCATGGGGAATAATGGATTCTAAGCAGAAAGCTCATGAGACCCATGTTTCTCACCAAAAAGTTCCTACTAAACTCATTTCTATAAAACTGATTCCTAGGAAATTTTTTTTGCCAAATATTTGTTTCCCTCACAATTTTGACATTTTCCAACAGGGGAAACATAGAAATTTACACAAACTAACTGCTAAATATATGATTACATATATCCACCTGGAAATTATAGCAATAATGAAGGCAAAAGCTGGTGTGAGATTATTTAATACACATGGCTTAAATGGGAGAGCTTAGGTCTAGTCCAACATACTCTAGTGAAAGAAAGGTTAACCATACATAATTTTCATAAATCTAATTACTTTTCAACAATTAAATAACAACACCAAAAAGCAAAAACCAGGTTGTTAATTTCAACACACAATAAATTGAGATGTTTTCCCAGTAAGTAATTTTCAATAAAAGAAAAATCTGCATACTTTAGTAACTGAGAAGCACAACTATACAGACTTTTCACATATCCAATTAGTTTTCAACAAGTAAATAGCAACACCAGAAAGCGATTTTTATCCACTAATTAATTTTACAAATAACAAAAATCTACGTGAGCAAGCCAATATTCTTTAACTCATCCAAGACTTTCGTGTATTGATAATCTCAAAAACTCTGTGGGCTCCTGATATTGAAGAATCGCTGCCAAAAATAACCAAAAATTACGGTTGCAGAGGGAGGAATAATAACGGGGAGGGACAGAGGGAGGAGAAATTACCTCAGTAAAATAGGACTTTAGGAGCAACCTTGCGATTTGTTCGAGACTGGCGGAGGAACGATGACCTTCAGGAGCAAAGTAGTGCTTAGCTTAGACGGGGATGAGAAATGGAGGGAGGAAGAATAGGAACATAAACGGAGGGATGCCGATTTCGGGGGAGAATGAGGAGGAGGAGGAGGAGCCGAAATTCTAAAAAATTGAAGGAAGAGGAGGAGGCGTCGGGGGAGAAGGAGGAGGGTTGGCCCAAATAATGAAATATTTAGGGCAGGCAGAGGGTATAACATACCTGAGGGTATAATAGGAAAACTATAAAAATTGAAGGATAAATTCGTAAATTTATATTAATACAAAAATAAAATTCAAATTTACCGTTGGCTGGTCATCCCCATCAGGGGGTTTATGGCTGGAGACCCCATAGGGGGTTCTCTTGAGTCAATCCCCATGTACCAAACTCTCATTCCTCCTTTTTTTTTTTTTTTTTTTTCAAATTCGTTGATTTTGTATTTATTATATACACTATAGTTTAGCCCGATTTTGAGTGAGGTGATATTTTATCTTTCAATGGAAGACCTTTAATTTATAATTTGATTGATGAGTGATTTGCAATTTTATGATATACTTAAGATAAATGGTCTAAAGTCACCAATAACACATGCAATAGCAATATGTTAGACACAATAGAAGGTTTAAACATCATTTTTTAAGTTGCAGTAAGCAAAAAATAACAAAAGTTAGCAAACACATAATCTGGATGCTCTATGGGCATATCATACCTCACTAAGACCAACTACATAGAACTTTCCTTCAAACTTTGATAAGCTAGAAGGGCTAATGAACATGCTTGATGCAAGAAACAATCTTTTGGTATTTTACTTTTGGATCCCTATGTGTTGTGTTGTTAATACTTATCTTGAGGTTGTGCATTAAATTATGCATATACTTAGCTTCGAATATGGTTTTTGGTGCACTACTTCTGCATTTTTTTTATAAGAAGATGTGCATATGGACATATGTTTATCAAGTCTTATATTTTTTTTTCAAGATAGAGCATTGTTGATTTTAAGTTTTACTTGGTTGATTAAGTATATTCATATTGCATTATCTATTTACAAAAAGAAGAAAGGGGATTTTGTAAAATTTTTGGCATGACCTCTCTATGATACAAGTATCCACAAAAATACAATGCTTTCGTCACTTGCATAAGAAACACATTTGAAATGCCTACACACATTTAACAGCTAAGTATAGTGTTTCAAGCATATCTTTCAAGCATTACATAAAAAATACATCCTCAAATTTTCAAATCAAAATAAGTATGTTTAAATCATGCCAAAGAATCATGTGGTGCCCAAAATGACATGCAAAAAAAAAAAAAAAAAGAATTCAACTACAATGCAAAATGCACTTAAAACTTCAAATACATATGGTGAAACACGTGTTAAGACCAAAAAGGCGAAGTCATCTGAGAAAGCAAGGCTGTCAATAGATGAGCAAAGAACTTACTAAACTGTTTGGAATGATGGACACATCGAGGGGCAAAGGCAATACAGTTGGATAAGAGATCAATGCATACCTTATGAGAGCATTGAGCTTATTCAATTCTCTTTGGGCATTTTCCAAAAATGATATTGAAGATGGAGATCCCAAGGAAGAGAAGGATTTGAAGCTTCTACACCATTCTAACCAAATATTCGATGAATATAAATATATATATATATGTATATATATAGAGAATTGATACAAAACTTGCCAGGCGGGTTTATATTGTCCCTAACCCTCACGTGCTTAGCACGTGGGTCATCCCCCCACCCCCGCACAGGCAGATCACCCCCCTCCCCCCAAATGTCCCAAAATTCCCCCCTCCCTCCCCCCCCATTCTTTGCGCGAACCTTTCCCTAAAATTTCACCCCCATCCCCCGTCTGCATTTCACCCCCTCCCGCTGTCTCAGCCTTGCCGGTGTGTCCCCCCTGCAATCGAAGAGAATCTGCACACCAAAGCCTCGCCCTCGATTGCCCAGAACCTCACCTCCCCGATCGACGAATCTCCTCCCTCCCCAGCCGCGCTGAGCCTCGCGAGCAATTGCCCAAATCCTCCGTCCCAAGCGGCACACCTCCCCGATTTATGGAGACCAGCCTCGGCCTCACTAAGCCTCGTGGAATCTCCTTCCTCCCTCCCTAACCGCGCCGAGCCTTGCCGATTCTCGTGAGCGATTGCCCAGATCCTCTGTCCCAAGCGGCGCACCTTCTCGATTTGCAGAGACCAGCCCCGGCCTCACCGAGCCTCGGGGAATCTCCTCCCTCCCTCCCCAGCCACGCACCAAGCTCAATCCCGTGCAGCCCATCACCGACCCGACTCTATGATTGTAGGTTCTGAATTTTTTGTTCTGGTTCAGTTTTCAGAACAAATTTCAATATTTTTTTTCTTTGTGGGCTGTACAGATTGTGTTGATTGGAAAATTTGTTTTGTTTCCGTTTTATGGCTATTATATTATTAATTAAGAATTTGTTCATTTAAAGAAAATTTTCTCATTCTGTGATTGAACTTTGTGATTGTAATGCCAAAGAAAATTTTTCATAACTGTAAATATAGGATTTTAATCAAGAATTTGGGAAAAGGTTCGTGCAGAGGATGGGGGGGGGGTTTGGGAAATTTTGGGGGGGTTATCTGCGTGTGGGGGGTGGGGGGATGACCCGTGTGCTGAGCACGTGAGGGTCGGGGACAATACAAACCCGTTTGGTGGGTTTTGTATCAATTCTCTATATATATATATATATATTTATATACACACATCAAGAAGAAGCTGCCATGGATAATTGGAGCACTCAAACCCCATGCCCTAACTCATGAAAATCCGAGAAGAACAAGAAGAGAGAGTAAATAAATTACCTCTACTAATACCAGTCGAAAACGAACCAAGAAGCAAGGAGAAGAGGAAACCTGCAATCACCGGGATTGTGGATTGCTACGTTAGCGAGAATGGTGCTGTGAAAAAGCCAAGAGAGCTTCTGGTGAGGGGCAAAGGAAAAAAAAAAAGACAAAAAAAACGCTTTTTAGTTTCCCTTCTATATGTTTCCCACAGGCCATTCAAGAAAAAAAAACACAAAGATTCAAGCATACAAAGAAATTTGCAATGCTTTGGAAAATCCATTGAAGATGTGAAAGAAAGAATATAAGAAATTAGAAAATGAGGCAAATACCTACACAAAAAGAATGCCGAAGCACGATCCACAAGCAAAATTGCCAATAATTTGAAGGAAAAAGAAAAAAACAAATACAAAAATTGCCATAACTTGTGAGGATACAATGGCATAAAGAAAAAAAATGAAAAGAGAAAGGAAGAAGCAAAAGTACCATATATTTCCAATTGCCAAAGGGAAGAAGTTAAAAGGAATTAGGGATCTCTTAATGTAAAATCTCCCTTTTACCCCTATTTCAAAAGGCTCAAAAAAAGACAACGCAATGGTTTTATTTTTTTCCTATAATATATATATATATATATATACAGTTAGTCTACAATGTGGATATCCTTACTTTAGTAAATAAGGATAAAAACATGCTATAATCTATGAGTTTAATCTCAATCGTTAGATGAATCCAACGGTTCACATAATTTATCAATAATTGTTAAAAACTAAAAATGCAAAACAAATTAAAAAGAATAGAAACTGTGTTTTCTCTCCAACTCCCGCGCCCCTCATCTGCAGTCCGATGCCGCCGCCGAGCTGGATTCAGCTGATTGCAATCAATATGCTAACCATTGAGGTCCTTTCTTCCTCTTTCCCAATCGTTAAGCAGAAGAGCATTGTTCCTCTTTCCCGATCGTCAAGCAGGTCCTTTCTTCCTCTTTCCCGATTGCAGTCGATACTTACCGTTGTTGAGGTCCTTTCTTCCTCTTTCCCAATCGTCAAGGAGAAAAGCGTTGTTCCTTAGCAGAAGAGCGTTGTTCCTCTTTCCCGATCATCAAGCAGGTCATTTCTTCCTCTTTCCCGATTACAATTGATACGCTCACCGTTGAGGTCATTTTTTTTTTCGGTAATCTGTGTATGAGAGTTGCTTATTATTTTTTTAAAATAAATTTCCATAGCTAAGTTGCTTCTTGTTTTGTTTTTTGTTATTTTTTATTTGTTTTATTTGTTTTTTTTTTCTGTAATTGATTATCAAGTTGGAATTTTTTACAATGAGATCAAAGTTTAAGCTTGTTCTTTTAGCTGGTAATTTGTTTACTCAACCAGTATTCAAATTATCAACCTACATGTATTTTAAATTTTCCCTATGTTGTTAAATGGAAAGAAATACGCAATCCATGTTTCCTTTATGTGAATTGATGGAGGAACAAAGGCTTTGCCATAGTTAGTAGAGTTGAGAATTTTTTTTTAGTCTTTGTTAGCATCAAATATATATAATTAAATGCATTATATTTGATTTAGTCTAGTCTATATTATTATATTTGCTTTTCCAGATTTTACATTTGTGGGTGTTGGGGTTAAAGAAAATGCAGACAAATTGTTTGAAAAAATTGTGTTTGAGAGTTGCAAGTACTATGGACTTGGGCCAAGTTGCTGTTGATGAGTTTGGGGTTGAAGATTTTAGAAGAAAAGGGTTAAAAAGGCTTCTGATTCGCCAATGTGATACATTTAAGACATTTCTTTTTCTCATTTATGCTATGAATTAAAGCATCTGATTGTAAGCTGGTAATAATATTAGAGAACAGGGCTTGCCTTCGTTGATGTCTTGGTCTATGTTATCAATCAATTTTTCACGCTGCTTTTACAATGTTTTCTCCTTTGTGTTTCACTTCTTATTTTCTTCTTCGTCTTTGTATTATTTTTTTGTAAGAGATTATATGCATCTGTACACAACTGAATTTGGAATATAATCTTTAGGTATTTGCAGATGAGCTTTTAATGCATAAATCATTGGCGCAGATTCTTGCTGATTCTACTTCAAGTAGAGCAATATTTAAGTACCACTCTTTTAATGCTTATGCTGGAATTGTTCTGGAGGTGATTTCTATTCATTTCATCTAATCACTTTCTAATGAGCAAGCATTTGAGAAGTTCCTCAACAGATCAAGTTACAAACATGGCAAGGATTTTAGATTATTCAGAACCTTTTTTTTTAAATAATTCATCTTTCTAAACATAAACAAGCACCAAAAGTTTCAAACCCAATGTATTTAATAAGACATCCTTTTTTTTTTAACTCTGTTATTTTTTAATTGAATGGCGCAAAATGTCAGGGTGAATTAAAAGACTAGGTTTCTGTGCAGATTTTTGGGGGTTGGTTTCAAAAAGTTCGCTTGTGACTTTTGAGCAATATTGCATCTAAACACTATAATATAGTGGATCGTATGGAAGAAAAAAATGACACACAAAAGGAAAATTAAAAGACTATATTTGAGTGTATAATAAGTTAACACATGTTATCTTACCCCTATTTCCTTTCCAAAAGACAAATAATTAATAGGGAGTTAGAAAGTGAACAAGAGAGTATAACAATATATAAAGTAGCACCACTTAGTTATACTCTATGTGACTGCATAATCAAAAAGTTGAGCTATAAAGCAGATCCATTATCTTTGGCTCTAACTGACTATGATGATAAACCTGCAAAAAAAAAAAAATTAAAGTTAAAAAACATACTATTATATTTTTTTAAAATGATACGGTGCAATTTAATATTATACCTGCAGATGAAAGACTTGCGGCTTCAGATTCAAATTCAGATGCTTGTTGAGGATTATCTTCAAACGGTAAGGGTCTACATCACAATAAAAATAGCATTTATATATAAATTAATTTACATTCTAAACGCATAAAAATAATGAATAATAAAGTTATAAAAATCTTACTATTATTGAGAACTGGACAATTTCTTTTGTCATGGGATTGTCCAATTTTGCCACATCCATTACAGTGCCTACTTTTATGTTTTGCAGCTTGTGTTGCCTTCTATTTTCCCCTTTTAACCTTCTTCCACATCCTTTTGCTCTCACTTCAGATGGTGTATTCAAAAGTTTTTTCATGAGTATCACTACCTTTATCATCAACTCTTCCATTTTTAGTACTACCAACTAACAGAGTAATCTTATTAAGCGCAGTTTCAATACTATCTTTCAAAATTATACTTGCCTCTTCATTTGTTATAGCCTTATCAATTACCTTTGAAGCAAGTTGGAATAGTTTAGTTCACCATATGAACAATGAACTACCTGACATTCCATTTATCACTATGCCATCCTTATCAAAGATTACTTCAGACTTTACAACTTTAGTCCACCTTTCCAGAATATATTGATTTGGCAAAGGAATATCACCACAGAGCCACAAGTATGCCAAAATATGACTACATGGAATTCCTTCACTTTCAAAATTCTTACAACTACATGATGCAAAGTCCAAAGTTTTGTCATAAACAATTTCTCGTACTCTAGGAACCCCTTCATTTGTACTATTCTCAACCTTATAAATTTTATGTGTGGTATTTTCTCGCATAAATTCTACTTTATATACTAAGCTATGCCACAACTCATCTTGAAACTTATAAAACATCTTACGTGTGTAAATTTCAGCCATCTGTTTTTCCATTACCAATGGCAATTTCAATAGAGGTTTCTCATTAATATCAACGTGATCAGCACTCAACTCTTCATGGCGTTGTTGTGCAAGTGCCCTATTAAAATGAAGTATAAAATCCATTAGCAAATTTTTCTTTGAAACATACCTTTTGAAAAATGCATGAGAGCTTTTTGCACGTTGGCTACTTGACATTCCAGCTGAGAATATATGGTTAACATATGCAGGCACCCATCTTGAACGTATTTCAAACACTGATTGCAACCACTCATTGTCATATAAGTTTTCTTTATCAATAATTGTCACCCAGTTACTTTCAAACTCTTCAGGACACTCTGATTCCCATATACATTTCTAAAAGTCCTTATAAATTTTTTTGTAAATAACAACATTTATTTTTACAGAAAACTTATCCAATATGTGCCAACTACAATACCTGTGAAATGTATTTGGTAAGGTCTGAGCTATAGCCTTTTTCATTGCTGAATCTTGATCAGTGATAATCATTTTTGGGAGGTTATTATACATGATTTCCTTAAATTGCTCAAATAACCAAACAAAAGATTCAGTTTTTCATCATTTAATAATGCACAAGAAAATATTATTAATCCCTGTCAATGGTGCAAATATCATACTATACTGATTAGTGTTGTATGTTGTATCAAATACAATTACATCACCAAACCATCTATAAGCTCTTCTAGAAACTGAATCAGTCCAAAAAACACGCATCAATTTACAATCATCATATGCTTCTATTTTAAAAATGAATGATGGATCCCTTTCTTGCTCTGCTAGAAAATATTCCTTCAACATTTCAGCATCTTGTCCTTTCATATCATTTCGTAACTTAGTTTCGTGATTATAGATATCCTTCTTAGTACACCCAATGTTCTCTATACCTCTAGCTTGAAATTCAAGAATGCTAAATTGTTGGTGAGTTGGTACATTTGCTGCTGAAAACTGTTGGGTTAATGATTTTTTAACTTCAGAAACACTATGATGTGACCTCAATAAATGTACTCTTCGAGGGGTCGCTAATGGATGATTATGTTCTTGAATAAATACACTGACCACATATTTCTCTAATTTTGACCTGACCATTGCAAGTTTTGCTCTACAACCTTCTCTTATTGTCCCCCGGCGTCTTTTTTTATCACTGACTTCTTCTGTATGAGGCTTTCCCTCTTTAAAACACACATATTCTTTTCTTAACACTTCATTAGTATCTTTACATTTCCTACTAGAATGACTTCGAAAGCTAAAGCCTGCCTCTTTTGCATATTTATTGTAAAATTTATGAACTTCATTTATCGAATCAAACTCTTGTCCTATCTTTGCTTTGTATTGTTCTGACACTTGAGGAATATAAACATTATCGGTAGAATTTGAATTTAACAACAAAGATTGTTCTTCCAATCCTATCGATTGATTAATGGCGTCTACCTCTACATTATTCATGTTGAAATCTAGTACAATAAAAAAAATATTACATTAATATTAAATTAAATAAAAACACCATTACATCATTATATAATATTGAATATGAATATAAATAAACAAAAGAGATATTAAAACAAAGAAACAGAAAAACCAAACATAATAAGTGTGATGTTGAACAAATTGTTTAATCTTGGTTAGCATCTATCTGGCTACAATACTCTGTTTCTGTCCTATTACAAGTAAAAATAAATAGCATGTGCCATCTTATGACTGTTAATTTTTGACATGAACAACTATTAATTCTCTACAGAAACTATTAAGTTCTCTACAAAAAGAAGTATAATTAACGAATAACGCTCAACATAAATCCACCAACCTATATGCACAAGTTTCAAAACAAAATACACCCTAGGAATATTTATTAAATGTCTTAATTATAATTTATTAAGTAAACCCTTACATATCATCTACTTGTTCGTGACAAAATGTTTGACTCTGCTTTGACCAAAAAAAAAGAAAAAAAAGTTGACCATATAAAAGAACAAAGAACAAAAATATAAGAAAAGCAGCTCGATATATTTTATATAACAAGAACATCAACCCGACCGCCATAAATATCAAACTAAACGTTACCAAGGAACCAATACCTATTATTAAATATCACATATATAATATTTTCTTTTCTTTTCAAATTAAAACTCTCCTTCAAACTGATCATGATCAAGCAAGTGTACGTTTTCAACCATTTCAAATCCCAAATCTCCAATCATTCTTGTGCATTGAAAAGCAATCGAAGACAAATGTAAGCTAGCCAGGACAACAACATAACATAATTCTCGCAAAGCACCCACTTATATACAACAACCCCAGTGATGAGTCACACCTCGAAGACAAATGCATGCATGGTTGATACACATGAACATTAACCGCACGTGTTAATCTAATTTGCTCTTGCTGTTCACATAAACAAATATAATAATTTAGACTATAGACTAAATCAAATATAATGAAATTAATTATATATATTTGATGCTAACAAAGACTAAAAAAAAATTCTCAACTCTACTAACTATGGCAGAGCCTTTGTTCCTCTGTCAATTTCTTTCCATTTAACAGCATGGAGAAAATTTAAAATACATGTAGGTTGATAATTTGAATACTGGTTGAGTAAACAGATTACCAACTAAAAGAACAAGCTTAAACTTTTATCTCATTGTAAAAAATTTCAACTTGATAAAAAAACAAAAAATAAAAAAAACAAATAAAAAATAACAAAAGAAGAAGCAATTTAGCTATGGAAATTTATTTAAAAAATAATAATAAGCAACTCTCATACACAGATTACTAAAAAAAAAATGACCTCAACGGTGAGCGTATCGACTGCAATCGAAAAAGAGGAAGAAAGGATCTGCTTGACGATCGGGAAAGAGGAACAACGTTCTTCTACTGGAACAACGCTCTTCTCCTTGACGATTGGGAAAGAGGAAGAAAGGACCTCAACGGTGGCGAGTATTGACTGCAATCGAGAAAGAGGAAGAAATGACCTGCTTGACGATCGGGAAAGAGGAACAACGCTCTTCTGATTGACGATTGGGAAAGAGGAAGAAAGGACCTCAACGGTGAGCGTATCAATTGCAATCGGCTGAATCCAGCTCGGCGGCGGCGTCGAACTGATGAGGAGGGGCGCAGGAGTTGGAGAGAAAACACGGTTTCTATTTTTTTTTAATTCATTTTGCATTTTTAGTTTTTAACAATTATTGATAAATTATGTTAACCGTTGGATGAATCCAACAGTTGAGATTAAACTCATAGATTATATCATGTTTTTATCTTTATTTACTAAAGTAAGGATATCCACAATGTAGACTCACTGTATATATATATATATATATATATATTATCCAATTTTAAAATTTTTGGTAGGGCTCATAATTGTTGAACTCTTATTTAATTTTATGGGTATCCAAAAAAAAATATTTTTCTAATCGTAAAATTAAATGGGGATTAGTTAGTACTCAATTTTGATACACAAAGTCCAGTAGGACCATTAGGCCTAAATTTATATTTTTATTTAAATTAGATTTTTTTTTTACACAAAAATGCAAAGAGTAGCCCTAAGTTATTCATAAGATTTTTGATTTGAGAATGATTTGGTTGACATTAACTTTTAAATATATGTTTGATTTAGTTTATTTTATCAAAAGGTGACCCACTTAAAGTTTTTAATTTAGTGAAATAATCTAAATTAAACTTGTACTTTTTAGAAGCACAATGTTTACCATTTTGGTGGTGGCCCAATTCTATGCCCACATACATTATTTGACCCATTATTTTGACCAAAATATTTCAATTCATCTCTTTTGCACCGTAGCCAAATTTTTGGAGGCCCAAACTCTAACCCATGTTTGCTTGGTCCATTATTTTGGTATAAAATGGTTTAAATTTATATATATATATACATATGCACAAATATCTATTTTGTATATTATATATGTATGTTTTAAATCTTATGTGTGTGTATATATATACAAATTTATGTATATAGTTTTATTAAACCAGAAAAAAAAAAGAAAAAAAAAAGGTTTTTCTCTCTCTCCTTTACACCTAAAAATATGTATTTTATTAGGATAATAATCCTCCTAATCAACTATCACTTCATTATCTCCCTTACCCATAAAACCCTCTATCTTTCTCTCTCATCTTTCTTAGAAAATTTTCAAATCAATTTGAAAGAAGCATGGAAGAAAGATGAATTATTTCTTCTATCCACACAGAAAATGTCAATCCACATGTTTGTTCATCGGATTCATTTGGAGAGTTCTACCTTTTATCCGGGAACATGAGTT
Source organism: Ochetophila trinervis (assembly GCA_003254975.1). Taxonomy (NCBI): domain Eukaryota; kingdom Viridiplantae; phylum Streptophyta; class Magnoliopsida; order Rosales; family Rhamnaceae; genus Ochetophila; species Ochetophila trinervis. Next base: position 63,484 of record QANX01002615.1, on the reverse strand, counting down.
AACTTGTGGATTTAAGGAAAATAAATCTTCATTTTAGTATATACATTCATTTACCCATCATTATTACTAAAATATAGTTTTTATTCAAGAGGCAATAGATTAATTAGTGAAAAAAGAGAGGGATTAAAAATTGGCTTGAGAGCGTATATAAAAGGATCTTACCTTTTCATAAAGGGACTTTTTCTTCTGGTTTTTCCCTCTTATTCATGCTTTTTTAGATGTAGCATAAAAAATAGTCACTCTTAGAGTGTATTAAAAACACCATAAACTCAAGCTTTAGAACCTTTGGATCCACTTGTTTAGATGTAGCATAGACATTTAGGATATGTTTCAAAATTCATCACTTATTACCCCTTAAGTTAATAGAGTGAGCATACCACTTATAAAATATATTATAAAGTTTGCTCCCTTTAATTCCACTTCAAAATCATTTGCCCTTGTTTGCTTTACTTTGATATGGTGATGGTTTATTTTATTAGCTTGAATCTTTGTTCACTTGTATATTATCTAACTCATTTTTGAAAAATATACGTTGTGTTCTTTCATTTTAGTGGTATTTGTTATTGTGTTTGTGACTAGATGAGCTGTCAAAAAAAGTAGACTTTGAAGACATCTGATTTGGTTCAAGACATAAAAAATCCAAGAAGGGACAAGTCCAGGCATAGCAAAACCGAACATAAAAAATTTAAGCGACATGTGCAAAACCCAAGAACGAAAATGACCCCTAACAATCATAAAGTTATTTTATATCTATATGGTTGTGACTTATGATGTATTTATCTTATTTTATACATTATTGTTTATAGAGCAAATGCATTATTAGAGGTCTGACTCCAGAAAATACTTGGCTTTGTAATTTTTATTCTTATACATTTGTTAGAATATTGCGATATGTAATGGTATGTTGATACATTTAAGAAGGCATTGTAATTATTTTTTAATACATTTGCTAGAATATTGTGTTTTGTGATGGTATTTTGATACATTTAAGAAATTATTTTATGCTTAAATTATATTTAGTTTTTTTTTATTATTATTATGTAAGTCATTTTATACTTGGGTTAGACTAGGTTTACGTGCTTATGTGGAATGTAAGCTGGATCGGGCTTTTTGTAATTAGGTTTGTCTTGATCTTTATAGATATGTTTCTTACACTACAGTCACTAGGCACAAATTAGACACCACTTCTTGTGAAATTGGTTTCTGATTCTTCTTTGAGACCTAAGCCTTTTAGATTCGAATCGATGGGGACATATCATAATCATTTGATTAAGTTGGTTTAAGATTCTTAGAGTTTGTAGGTCTCTAGTAATCTGATGTTTAGGGTGATGACATAACTTAGATTGGTCAAAGCCAAGCATAAACAATGGAATAAGGTTACTTTTAGAAATATTCTTGATTGTATTTTGCAGGCTAAGAATAATCTTCAATTGGTTCAAAATGACATGTCTAGGGCTAGTTTTTCCTTGCAACTTTTTTACAAAGAATTGGAAACCTATTCAGTTCTTTAAAAAAGGCTACTAAAACATCGTTTGAGGGATCAATGCCGGATCAAGTGGTTACAAGGTGGGGATCAAAATTCAAGCTTTCTTCATGCTACTTTAAAGTCTTTAAAGGTAAATAAACCTCTTTCTAATTTGTGTATAAATGGAACTTAGACTGACGATGAAGAGGTTAGTTTTTATTTTTGAGATCGTTTCTTCGATACTAATTACCGAGGTGTTTTTGATGATTATTTCATTTGGTAGTATATTTCGAGATTTGTTTTTGATGATGACTACAATTTTCTTTTAAAGGTTTAAACTTTCAACGAGGTTAAATTAGCAATTTTTGCACTGGACTCGTCTAATGCTTCGGGTCTAGATGGATTTCTAGGTTCATTTTAGAGGAAAGTTTGGGATGTTATTGAATTTGATGATGTTTTAGCTGTTCAATTTTTCTTCAGTTAGGTTCATTTAGCTAGGTCTTAATTTAAGTTTCATAGTTCTTCTTCCAAAAGTTCCATAAGCAATTCTTATTGAGAAATTCGCCTAACCGTCTTGGATAATTGTTTTTTTAAAGATAGTTACTAAAAAATTTGCTAATAGAATGGCTTTTGTTGTATATAAAATTGTTTCAGGTAATCAGTTTGGTTTCATCCATGGTAGACATATTGAGGAGTGTAAAGCCACGACCATGGATTGTGTTAATTTCATGGATAAGCCATGTTAATTTTGAGGTAATGTGGCAATGAAGTTGGATATTAGGAAAGCTTTTGACACTATGAGGTAGGACTTTATTGCTTCAGTTTTTTAAGCTTTTGGTTTTTCTCTGATTTTCATGTGTCATTTGCAAGCTATTTTTCAATATTCTCATATGTATGTTCTTCTCAATGACTAAAAAAATTAGGCAAAGCCTACCATCATATGAGCACAAAGATTATGTTCACTTGCAACCTATTTTTCTTTCTTTGTGCATATTTTTATTTATTTATTGCGGTTTATTGAAAAAAAACTTAACAAAAGCAATTTGTAACTTTATATGGACCAACTCTATTAATTCGAAAAAGGCAGTTATAATGGCTTGGGAGACATGTTATTTACCTCGTTCTTCTGGTGGTCTTGGTATCAAAAACTTAAAAGTTTTTAATGAAACTCTTCATCATAATTTAACTTTGTAATTTTTGACTAAGGAGAATATGGTTTTTGCTTTTCTTCGGGATTGGTATAAGAGTAACAAAATAAATTATGTTACGTTGCCTCTTCTATTTGGCCAACTATTTAGTCTATTAAAGACTATCTTTTATCCAACTGTTGTTGGATTATAGGCAAGCATTCCCAATTTAGTTTTGGTTAGATAATTGGTTAGGCAAACCTCTATCTGATTGGATTAGTTTGGACAATAGGATTTAGGATACGGACTTGATCATTTCTGATATGCTTGATGAGGATGGTTCTTGGTGTTTACTAGATTTTCTGCCATCTAATTTTCTCGATATTGCGAATTCTATCAATAAGGTTTTTGTTGATCTCCAAAATTCTATAAACTTGTTTGGATGTCTTCTTCCACCTGTGTCATTACTTGCAAAGTTGTCTATCATTCTCTACATGGGGGTTAGTTTTTAGCTCTTTATAGGCTAAGGATTTGTGGAATGCTTTTATTTTCCTACTTGTTATTTTCTTTGTTGACGTCTTTTTTTGGGTCGGTTACTTATTGATAAGGTTTTTGTTCGACAAGGGTTTTCTGTTGGTACCCGTTGATATATTTTCAAAGCTGAGGATTCTTTTTCTCATATCTTTGGGCACTGCCTATATGCTTGCGTTATCTGGGATTTCATATCTCTACAATTTGGGTGTCATATTAACTATTCGAGTTCTTATTTAGGTTTATTCACTTTTGCTTTACACGTTTCTTTAAGTGGCCATGTTTTTTCACTTTGAAAAGCGGTGTTGGTGGCTAGTTTCAACATTATTTGGTATGTGAAGAACCAAAGTTTTCAATCTAATCCGCTTTTGCGTTTTACTAGATCTTTTTTATTTGTATGGCGTGCTATTTTAGAGGCTAATCTCTTACAGTCTGGCTACAAACAATTCTATTTCTGATTTGACTATTATTAAGAAACTTAATGTTGCTTTAAATGCCTTGAAACTCTTCGAATTCTGGAGATTTTTTGGTGTCCTCTTATGCTTAATTAGATTAAGGTCAAAGCTGATGGTGCTGCTTTAGGTTGCCTAGGTCATGCTGGTGGGGAAGGATTTTCAAAACTACTCATGACTTCATTAATAATTGTATATCTATAACTAATAGTATAGCTATCGTTTTTGAATATGAGCTTCTGGCAATTATGTATGCTCCAGAGAAGGCAAAGGAATATGCTTGGTTTTTTCTTTGGTTAGAGTATGACTTTTCTTCTGTTTTTCAACTCCTTCAGCAATGTTCTCTTGACATTCCCTGGCGTTGACGAGCTAGATGATCTAATTGTATATCTTTGGCTTATAGTTTGCTTTTTAAAGTTTTTATATATATCACAAAGGAAATTTTGTAGCTGATATTCTTTCAAAACTTGGTACCCAGGCTAATTTGGATTACTAGTGGTTTTCTCTTACTGATTTTTTTGCAAAAGCCCACCCAGATGACTTATGCGGGGGGTCAAAACTTTTGCTTTTGTTAAGTTTGTTACTGTTTAATCTATTTTTCTTCTTAGGAATGTTTGTATTTTCAGCACTCTTTTTCCTTATAATGGTTTTCCAACTGGGGTTTTTCATTACAAGTTTTAATGAGGTCATTATATTTCTACTTTTATAGGTTCATCAAATTTTGTATTTTATATTTTTATTAATAAAATTTTTGTGGGTCATTGAATGGGATGCCAACCTAGTTGAGATGCCGTTCATTTTCTCATATATCCTTTTCGACGATGATGATGATGATCATCATCATCATCATCAACATCATCATAATTATTATTTCAATTGAAGATGGTGTCCTAGTCTTCTTGGAGCATCGATAATGTAGTCTGATGGCAGTAAGATTCTGGTTTGTTTTTCTACAGTTGGTTGCTCGAGATTTTGGCTTCTGGTTGGTCATCTAGGTTTCTGGTCATCTTGTTTTTTCTTTCGATTTAGTTATGTTCTTATGGCTACGTCTTCTTCGTTTCTTTGTTGACTTTAGGTTTTTTTTTTTTTTTGCAGTGTTTTCTTTGTTGTGTTTCTTTGGCTTTGGTTATGGTTATGGGTGGTTTTGATCCTAGTTGGGAGTTTCAGAAGGCTGATGTGACTAATTCAAATGTTGTTAGGCTTAGCAAGATTTCAGCAATAGTCACAGTTTCAATGGCAATGAAATGGGTTGCCACAGATTTACAGACTTCTGCAGTTGGCAAAAGTTTAAACTCGGCATCACTGTCTGGCATGGCTAAAAAGTATTTAATAGAGATGGAGCAGAATGTTCAAAGTTTTGCAGTTTTGTGGGGGTGCTAACCATGCAACCATTTTTTTCCTTCATCGACTACTCCTTAAAGAGTTGGTGATGTAGTCTTAGTTGAGTTGAATGAGAAGACTTTTTCATAAAGGCTTTCTTTATGCAAGCATTCTTTGATTGCAAGAGTTGTCTTGGCCAAAGGTCAAAAACTATGGACTCTAAGTGAGTCAAAATCTAAGTTGTCAAAATTATGGAATCTCACCTTTTGGAAATTAATTTAAATGGGGAAAGGTTACTTTCATATCTTGTTGCATTCAGAGGTAGACAAGAACATAATTTAGGATTTAGGTTCGATTAACTTAAAACTGAGAATTTTGAGGCTCCAAGCTTGGACCTCAAATTTTAATCTTGATTTTCAAAAATCAACAAATGCACTGCTATGGATTCAGTTCTATTTGAGTTGGGTCTTTTTACATTGGCAAATTTTATCAGATCTTGCTATGTGCATGGGTATCCCTTTGAAAATTGATGCTAATACTTTAGCTAGGAGTTCAGACACTATGCACAGGCACTTATTGATGTTGATTTAGCGTCTAATTTGCTGGACTCGATTTTGTTAAATAGGAAAGGAGGCAGTGTTGCAGTTAATTTATTTTACGATGATATTTTTGACTTTTGTAATGCTTGTTGTAGTTGGGACATGTTAATTCTAATTATTGTTGGTTGGAGATTAACAAAAAATCTCAAATTTCTAAGGAATCTACCAAATCAGTGGTGGATAAAGGGAAGTAGGTTTTTCATCCCAAGGATGTGGGATCATTCGATGCTAATCGCCAAGTTATTTTTTGGCGAAGGCTTCAGATGTGATTGTCTCTAAAGTTATTGGACTTGGTTCTATTTCTACAACAGTGTCTGGTGAGGTTACTACTGCTAACCCGTTTGATTTACTAAATGATGAGAATGTTTTAGAGAAAATGTCTTTTGATTGTCATATAGTGAATCAAGCTTTGAAGGCTTCAACTTTTCATATATGGTAGATGGATAAGCTTTCTGTTATTCCTAAAAAGTCCTAGGTTGATCAGGTGGAAAGGGATGACAAGAAGGATAATGTGGATTCTAATGAGGAGGATTTCAATGCAACGATTGTTGTTTCTGAGGCTCTTTTACAAGATGACATGAAAATTTGTCATTTAGCAGTTAAAGGAAAAAGGGTTGATGATGTGGATCCTAATGTTGTCGACACTGGGAATACTTTTGCTTTAGTTATTTTTAAAAAAAAAAAATCATCGAGATGGGGTAAGTTTGGAGACATGGCAGATTGGCTAAGAATATGGATCAGAGATAGGATAACTGTTATGTTATTGTTAAGTCTATTACACGGGCTAATTCTAAAATCCGTTCTCATGACTAGTTTTCTGTACTTGAATTTCCATGGTATGGGGTATCCGTATTCTCAAAAGATTCATTGGCATTTTGCTAAAATACATAGACCTATGTTTATTTGTCTTGCACAACCTTTTGTCGATTGGCATGCTATTTTATTAAATTTATGGGTTTTGGATTTCAAATTGTTGTCTTTTCATGATATTGATAGACCTATCTCCATAATGTGGGTTCTGAGTTCTTCAAAGGTCACGGATGTTTTGATTGTTGACAAAAATGATCATCAAGTGATATTGAGTTTTTCTTTTTTTAATCAATTTTATTTTGTTACGTTTGTTTATGGTCATATTGCTCATACTGGAAGGCATCATTTATGGAATTCTTTAACTCTAATCAGTGGTGGTTTTTTTGAACCTTGGATTGTTATGGGAGACTTAAATGCTGTCTTGGGTGCTCATAAAAAGACAGATTCAATCCCTTCTCATATTTTTTGTTTTGAGTTTCATCTTGCTTGAGAGTTCAAATTTAAAAGTTTTGGATACTTTGGGTTCGGTTTTTACATGGACACAAAGAGGTTTAAATAGTTGTGTTGAAAGTAGATTGGATCATGCTTGGTTATTTGGATTTTTGGGATAGCATTTCTTGTTCAGCTCTTCCGAAATAGCATTTTGACCATAATTCTCTTTTGATTATTTTTTTTTTAAATCTAGTTTTTGGACCTAGACCTTTTTGATTTCTTTCAATGTGGACTATTGATGATTGTTTTTTGGAAGTTGTTGGTTCTACTTGGAATACAGTTATAAGAAAGGATCCTTATTCGAAGATTATGGGAAAGCTAAAGGCAGTGAAATCAGCTTTAAGCCATTGGAATAGGTTTGTTTTGAGGGATGTAAATGTGCCAATTGCTAATATTTCTGCAGCGGTTGGTGAGGCTCAAGATGCAATCTCTAGGCTGGGCTTTTCCATGGAGAGGTTTCATTTAGAATTAAAAGCTCAGTCATATTTGTATTACTTCTTAAAAATAAGGAACTTTTACATAAGAATAAATGTTGGCTCAAATGGCTCACTAGTGGTGATAGGAATATTGCTTTTTTTCCATAATTCATTGCACTGTTGAAAGGTTAATAAAACTTTAGTTTATATGCTGATTGATGGCGATGTGAATACAGACAAGGAGCGGATTCAAACACAAGTGATTAATTTTTATAAGAATTTTAATGAAGACTTTCATTCGTGTGTTTTGGACTCATTACATTTTGTTGATATTATTCTGAAATTGGTTTCTTAAGTTGAAAATGAGATGCTTATTTCTATCTCTTCAAAGGATGAAATCAAGAAAGCAGTCTTTACTTTGGATCCTGATAGTGCCCTGGGTCCAGTTGGTTTCTCTAGTAAGTTTTTTCAAACTAGTTGGGAGTAAATAAATCTGAGGTGATTGATGTTGTTTTGTATTATTTACTATTGGTCATATGCAATTGAGTCTGAATTTGAGCTTTCTAATTTCTCTTCCCAACGTTCATGATGCTCACACTATGGTTAAGTTATGTCCAATTGTTATGGGTAATTTTATGTTCAAAATAATTTCAAAATTATTATTGGCTATTTTGCTTCTATTGTTTCCCCGATTGTCTCTCCATAGCAATTTGGCTTTATCAAAGGTAGGAATATTAATCATTATATTGTTATTGCTTTTGAATGTGTTAATTTAATGGATAAAAAAGCATTTGGTGGCAATGTTGATTTGAAAATTGATATCCACAAGGCCTTTGATACTTTAAGTTGGAATTTCCTTTTGAAAGTTCTGTATCATTACAGTTTTCTTCAACTTTTGGATTTGGGTTTCAAACTTCTTGCATTCTTCTCAAGTCTCTATTATGATTAACGGTTCTCTAGTGGGTTACTTTGCTTGTTCTCGGGGTGCCCGACAGGGGGGATCCTCTTTCTCTTCTTCTTTTTAGGGTTGTAGAAGATTTTCTTAGCATATATCTTTCTAATTTGATGCTTAAAGGTGATTTTATAACCAATTCTTTCTTCTCAGTTGGTGAGTGCTCCTACACATATTTTTCATGAAGATGACCTTTTTTCTTGTTAGTGTAGTTTTTGTAATATTAATAAGATTGTGGAGCATTTGTCCTATTATGAGCAATTGTCAGGACAACAAGTTAATTGGGATAAGTCTCATTTAGTTTTTGGGTCTTCAGTTACTTCTTCAAGATGCTTGAAAATTAGTCATAAAGTGGGCATGAAGATTGATGATTTACCATTTTCTTATTTGAAGGCACGTCTTTTCAAAGGTAGCCCAACTGTTCAGTTTATTCAACCCATTGTTGATAAAATTACCAGCACTTTGGAGTCTCAGGAAGGTGCTTCTCTTTCATATGTTGGGCTGATTTGCTTGGTAAATTTTGTTATCACATCTCCATTTGTTCATTTTTTTATTGTTTACAAGTGGCTTATTGCTATGTTGAAACTTTCAAATGCATTAATTTGGAGTTTTGTCTAGTCTAGCTTGAAAACTGTCAAAAAGCTTATCACGGTTAATTGGGCTTTTTGTTGAATTCCTTGATCTAATGGTGGCTAAGAATTTGATTCTTTTTAATTAAACCATTTTGAATAAGTTGTCTTGGAAGGTAATGACAGACACTTCTTTTGGTTTTAGCTTTCTTTAGTCAAAGTATAAGAATAACTTGGATAAATGGTTTTATATTTGGTCATCAGTTTGGCATGCTATCAGTTCTAGTCAAGCTATCCTTTATTCTCATTGTAGATGGATTATTGGGAAAGATTCTCATGTGTCTTTTTGGAAAGATAATTGGTTAGGGGAACCTTTAGTTTCTTTTATTGATGTTAGTAACTCTACTTGGGATCCCAGCCTCAAAGTTTCAGAATTGTTGGATAATAATGGCAATTGGCTTTTACTAGCAGAGATTTCAAATTTGTTTCCAAATTTAGCTTCTCAAATTCGTCTGATCAATGTTGCTTTATATGGAAAATGATCATTTGATTTGACCTTTTACTATTAATGGGAATGTTACCTATAAAGCTATGAATGATTTTATGGTTCCCAATTCTCAAATTCTTTTTTGGCCAAAGAATATTTGAAATTCTTTTATTCCTTCTTCGAGGGCTTTGTTTTGTTAGAGGCTTTTTTATGGTAAAGGTTTTAGCATCATTCCAAGGTGCGCTCTTTGTAAGTTGGATTCAAAATCTATTCGGCATCTTTTGCTTAATTGTCCCAATGCTCGACCTTTGTGGGATTTTTTTGCTGTTCAGTTTGGGTTTTCTATGGGTTCTCATGACCAGCCTTTAAATTTATTTTATATATTTGTTTTTAACATCTCAGCACTCACATTGGTAACCTTATTCAAACAGGCGCATTTGGGTCATTTTTTTTCAATTTTATGGGCTTTTGTTGTGACTTCTTCCTTTATTAAAAAAGTTGAGATTCTGCAAAAAAGGCGTATGCATAATTTGGTTCATGACCTTTTTGTTCTTAGAACTCTTGGTATTGATCCAAGACCATCTATGGCTCCTCGTGTTATTCCTGTTAGGTGATTTTTACCTTCTTCTGGTTAAATTAAGGTGAATATTGATGATGCATCATATGGTACTCAGGGGATGACGGGTGAAGGTGGCATATTCCTTAATTGTCAAGGTTTTGTTTAGGGTTGCTTTGCTATACCTTTGGGTAATGCTTTTGCTTATGTAGCTGAACTTAGTGTTCTTTTATTTACTTTGGAAACAACTCATAATCTTTTTGGGATAAAATTTGGGTTGAATGTGATTTTGCTTTTGTAGTTCAGATATTTTCTTACCGTCATATGGTTGTTCCTTGGAAATTCAGAGGTCAAATGTCTAATTGTTTGCAGTATATCAATTCTATTGAGTTTTGGATTACACATATTTATAGAGAATATAACAGGGTTGTATACATTTTTTCTATACGTGCTTTGATGGTTTCTTCAGTTTTTTAGACTTTTGGCCTTCATCCATTTTGCGCTTCTGCACACAGTGATGATATCTCAGGTTTACATACTTATAGATTTGTCTAGTCTAAGGATTTTGTTGTTTTTAAATTTTACAAAATGTTGTTTTCATGATATTGTTCCTGATATTTTTTTTTCCAGTATGCAGTTTTTCCCATTGGTTTTTTTCTGTATACAAGTTTTAATAAGGCCAGAGGTTATCTTTTAGGCTCTCTATATGAATTCGTGACCTTTGTACTTTTTTCATATTAATTTAATTGGGCAAATGGGGTTATTAGAATTTGAAGAGGTGCTAACATAGTTGGGATTCTTTCTGCTTTTTTCCTCTTTTGCACTTTATTTTGATTATTATTATTATTATAAATGCTCTTTTTAGCAAGGTTACTGGAAGGTGATGGCATAATTTTTTTTTTTTTCAGTTTCTGCGAGCTCGGTACAAAGGTAAGTTCAATCGGAAGTTTAATCTTCTTTCGATTGTTTGGCTGACTATTATATCTCTTCAACAGTTATTCAGAAGTTCTTTTCTAGAAGAAGAAATGGATGGGATAAGTTCTTTCTTTTTTTAGAGCTGATTCTTGGGATCCCAATTCTAAGGTTAATAATTGGTTGGACCCGAATGGTAATTGGCTTTTCTTTGGGGATTTGAAAATTTGTTTCCCATATCTTATGGCTAAAATTAGTAAAATTAAGGTGGATTTGCAGAGCTTAGGTAAGTTAGTTAGGGATTTTTCAACTTCTGGAGTTGTTTCTTGTCATGAAATGATTTGCACTTAGCTAGTTCTCCTTGTTCTTTAATATTGGCGAAGTTTATGTGGAATCAGTTTATTCTTCCTTCAAGAACTTTGTTTTGTTGGAGGTTATTGTTTGGAAATATTCTTATTGATGAAATGTTGATCCGTAGGGGTTTTGTTTTTGTATCTCATTGTCAGCTTTGTAAGCAATCTTATGAATCTATTCTGCATCTTTTCTTGGATTGCCCTTATGCTCATGCATTGTGGAGTTTCGTGGGGGCTAAATTTCTGATTGTTCTGGACGGTTTTTATTCTCCTCTGGATTTATTTCTTCACATCTATTCTTTAAAGCTAAGTTCATAGGTGGCTAATTTTGCTTCGTGTAGCAGTGGTGGCATTTTTAACTTTACTTATATGCTCCAAATCAACATTTGAATTTTAATTCTTCTTTTTTTCCTAATTGCTAGAGCTTTTTCTTTTATGTGGTCAGAAAGGTGTGATGCACAATAGTGTGCATGATCCTTTTCTTCTTTGGGCCTTAGGCGTTAAGTTTGTTCCTCATAAGGCTTCAAAAATTAACCTCGTTTAGTCATTCCTTCGCCATGGTGGGTGAAGGTTAATATTGATGATCCCACTGCTGGTGCTCTGAGGTTAGCAAAAGGCGGTGGCATTTTTCACAATAGTGGAGGTTTTGTTCCTAGAGTCTTTACTATATTTTCTGGGTCGGATTTGCTTTTAAGGCAGAGTTGGGAGCGGTTTTGCATGCTATAGATATAGCTCGAAGATTTTCATGGACTAAACTTTGGCTTGAATGTGATTCTAGTTATGTCATTAATTTTTTATTATGCAATCGGATGGTTGCTTCGTGGAAGTATCGAGCTCAACTTTCTAATTGCCTTTCTTTTGTTAATTCTATTGAGTTTAGAATTTCTCATATTTTTTGTCAAGGCAATAGAATTGTAGTTATTCTTTCGAAAAAAGTTGTTTCTAATGAGAAGAATTTTTGGAGTTTTGATCTTCAAGAGTCTTGTGTACAAACGCATAGAGATGATCTCTCAGGAATGCATAGTTATAGATTTAGTTAGTGTTTATCATTTTGCTTTTGTTTTGTAGTTGCCTGTACTCTTTTTCTTAGTTGCAGTTTTCCCCAAGAAGATTTTTATGCCTCCATATTTTAATAAGGCCATCTCTCTGTTTGTTGGTTTTTCTTAAACTTTTTGTGTTAATTTTTTTCTTATTTATTAATAGAGCTATGCTTGGTCTTAGTTTTGGAAGTGCCAACCTAGCCAAGATTCCTTAAAATTTTTTCCTACATGGTCACTTCATTTTGATTATTATTATTATTATTTTTTTCTTAACTATTTGTATTCCTTTTTTTATTTTCTAATTTTATTTTGCTTGCTAAGTTTCTTGGTTTGGGTGTGCTAACCTAGTTGAGATATCACAGTCAAGTGCCTTATGAGTAATTCATAATAATAATAATAACTTAATCAATGCCACGTACTTAATCAAATAACTTTCAGATTTAAATAATTTTTTACTACTCGATTCTGTTTTGTATGGTATCAGAGCCTTAAGTGTTTTGATCTCAGTTAGCTATTCATATTTATTTCTCTCAATTCTTCATTATTTATTTGTCTAACTCTGCTTGTTTTCTTTGTTAAACTCTCCTTCGAACAATAAGACCTTCGTCCAAACAATAAGACCAAAGAGTGGCATGAGCGGAAGGGCACGAGAGAAATAGGGGTGGATGGAGCAATATAATCAAAGGTTAGTAGATTTATGATTTAAGAATTATTAGAATAATAATATGAGTAGATTACTTAGATCAAATTCTTTTAGCTCTAGAACTAGTACAAGTTCTAGGAACCTTAGTGAAATACCTGATGTAGTAAACGAAGAATATTATAGTTATGGTGAAGAAAAAAAATGAACATTTAGATTTTTATAAATTGAACATACCCCCAGTTAATCATAATGAAATATATCATAAACAAACTTGGTCATTAGCATCATTTAGAAGTGAATCCCACATTAAAATTGTAGAAAAAACATATCCAATTAGTAAAAAACATGAAACATGCCAGTTATTTGATAAAGATATGATTAAAAAACATAGAAGAGATGGTTATAATTTCTTACACATAGGATTAGTCCAAATAGGAGTCAAACCATTAACAAAAATAGGCTTAAATGCATCAATACTCTTATGCCTTAGAGATGTTAGATTTATACAATTTAACTATATCAAGAGCTATAAAATGGAATGATATTTCACTTCCTTCGTATTGGACCTTAGTCCATGAACAACCAACTAAACCAATACAAAATATCTTAGGTAACAGTGATTACATACAACAATATTTAGATGGAACTGTAAAAATAAGATGGAACTGTAAAAATAACTTTTGATTCAACGATTAGTTCTGCATCCACATCTAGGAGATCTTTTAGTCACACTCCCAAGATTGAATCAATAACAACTGAAAGTACATCTAAAAGAAATCAAGACTTAGAAAAAGAATTACAAAAATTAAAAATCAAACAATTAGAAGAAGAAATTACTAAACTAAAATTAAAATCAGTCCAAACAACTGGCCAAGTCACCCATCTAGTCTATGGTCAAGATGATGAAGGAACATAATCACCAACAGAATTAGATTTTATAGATCCATGATTAAACACAATTAATAAATCATTTACACCAAATTGGAAAATTTTAAACACTGAAATGATGTCACAAGAAAATCAAGAAAAATTATCAGAATATAGAAAAAAAAAAAATAATAAAAAAGAAGAAAAGGGACCTAAAATTGTAAAAAGTTAATGATCCAACTAAAAGAAGATATAGCATTTTTTGTATTTTTAACTAGTCATTATGAGAAAACCGTAGTAACCTTAACACAAGAAAAATGGATAAAAACAGATAAAACAATAGTTGTATCAGCAACACCACCCCCAGAAGAAATAATAATTACGTACTAGAACACACCAATAATTGCATTTCCATTTAAAATACATAATGAAAAACAAGAATCATCCAAAGAAATGAAAAAAATAATTGAATAGAACAATTATACTAATCAAAGCCTAATTACAATTGGAAAATAATTAGGAAATTTACAAATAAAAGAAATTAGTACTTCTAAAAAAATTAGTCAAGCAAGCCAACAACCTTTAATAAAATTCCTTGATTTATAGGAAAAACCCTTAATAAAGAAAATAGATAAACTCATTCAACAAACAAAACAAGAATCAACTTCTTCAAAATCAGTAATACATGATAATCCCCAAAATACTAGTGAATCAAAAACTAATAGAACAACACAAAACATGATAGGCATTCCATCATATGATAGTAAATAACCAAGATAATGATAGTCAAAACAATGATTCAAAACTTCAATCCAAAATTGGATTATCAGAAACATTAAATAGATTTAAAGGTAAGAACAAATAATTAACAATAACAGACTTACATCATGAAATAAAAATATTAAAAACAGAAATTAAAGAATTAAAAATTCAAACTACAGTATTAGAACAACAAGTCTCGGACTTAATTGATAATAAAACAATAAAAGAAGATTTACAAAATATAGAAGAAACAGAAAGTCAAAATAATTGTATGGCAAGAATCCAACATGTAAAATATAGAAAGTGGCATATCAAAATAAAAATAGTAATAAAAGACTTTCAGTTTACAACCCATGCCTTAGTAGATTCAGGAGCAGATTTAAACTGTATCCAGGAAGGAATAATCCCATCTAAATATTTTGAGAAATCAAAAGAAAGACTATCATCAGCAAATGGAAGTAAAATATGAAATCAATAATGCACATATATGTCAAATAACATATGTTTTAAAACATCTTTTGTTTTAATAAAGAAACATGACAGATAGAGTAATTTTAGGCATGCCATTCATAACACTATTATACCCATTCACTATAGAAAACGACAGTATAATTAGTCAACCAATGGAAGGAAATGTAATTTTTGAATTTATTACTAAATCTGAAATTAATGAAATTAATATATTAAAAGAAAATTCAATCTTAAAAAATTTATATTTAAAAAACTCCAAAACCAGTCACTTGAATTACTTACAACAGGAAATTAGATATGCAAAGATAGAAGAACAATTATTAAGTAAAAATTTACAACAACAGATTAAAAATTTTGAAATTAAATTAACAAAAGAAATATGTTCAGATCTACCAAATGCTTTTTGGCACAGAAAAAAACACATAGTTAACCTACCTTACATAAAAGATTTAAATGAAACAAAAATCCCAACCAAAGCTAGACCAATTCAAATAAATGAATAAACATTAGAATATTGTAAAACAGAAATCTCTGAATTACTTAATAAAGGAATTATTAGAAATAGTAAATCTCCTTGGTCATGTTCAGCCTTTTATGTTCAAAAACAAGCCAAATTAGAAAGAGGAGTTCCGAGGTTAGTAATCAATTACGAGCCATTAAATGAAGTTTTAGAATAGATCAGGTATCCAATTCCAAATAAAAGAGATCTAATTAAATGAATAGTTCAAGCTACAATATTTTCAAAATTTGATATGAAATCAGGATTTTGGCAAGTACAAATTAGTAATCAAGATAAATACAAAATTGCCTTTGTTACACCATTTGGCCATTATGAATGGAATGTAATGCTATTTGGATTAAAGAATGCCCCTAGTGAATTCCAAAAAATTATGAATGAGATATTTAATCCATATAGTTAGTTCACATTAGTTTACATAGATGATGTATTAGTATTCTCACAGTCAATAGATCAACATTGGAAACATTTAAATCTATTTGCTAAAATATTTAAAGAAAATGGATTAGTAGTTTCAGCAACAAAAATAAAATTATTCCAAACCAAAATAAGATTCTTAGGATTTAATATATTTCAAGGACAAATTACACCTATTGATAGAGCAATTCAGTTTGCTGACTGATTTTCAGACCAAATCTTAGATAAAAATCAATTGCTAAGATTTTTAGGATAACTTAACTACGTAGCAGAATTTTATAAAAACCTTAGAGCTAAATGCAAACCTTTATTTAATTGATTAAAAAACAATCCAAAGCCTTGGACAGAAGAACACACTAGTATAGTAAAGGAAATAAAAGCTTATATTAAGTCACTACCTTGTCTAGGAATACCCTCCAATGATTCATTTAAAATTGTTCAAACAGATGCCTCTGAAATTGGATTTGGAGGAGTTCTATTTCAACAACTCACCCCTGAGTCATCTGAACAAATTGTTCGGTTTCATTTTGGAACTTGGACATCTTCTCAAAATAATTATAGTACTATTAAAAAAAATTATCAATCATTTTGTGTATTTCAAAATTCCAAGATGATTTATTAAATCTAAATTTTTGACTCAGAATAGATTGTAAATCAGCTAAATATGTTTTAGAAAAAGATGTTAAAAATATTGCATCAAAACAAAATTTTGCTAGATGGAAATCTATATTAAGTATTTTTTATTTTAATATAGAATATATTCAAGGAAAGAATAATTATATCCTTGATTTCCTTACACATGAATTCTTAACAAGGAAAGACAAATAGTTATGTCAGAAAAAAGAAAACAATCAGTAAACCAAGGTCTTCAACCCCTAGTCAGTCAAAACAGTTAGTAAAACTTCAGTCACCAAAACAAAACCTCAGTTCGAATTTATTTACTACTATTGATCCCATTAAACCAAACTACCAGTCAAAAAATTATTTCCACTAAATTTTCATTATATTCCATGATACCCTAGTAAAACCCTAAGATATTACACTGACATTTTGATCAAAACCAATTCAGTCTCAATCAGCCTTATATATTAACAACAGAGATTTCCTAATTAACTCCAGAAACTCTTATATCACAAACTAGTCATCCTTAAAATCATTACCTTAGATGAATGGCAATCCCCTCCATTCAATTTTAAAACAATCTAAGACACAGCATTTAACTATCTTGATTATATTGATGCTTGGGATAAAATCCTCCTTCATCAACATGAAACATTCAGTCATTCTTGGTTCATTAACTAGGACAATAAATTCTGAAGAAACTTCCCCAGTTGGTTCTATCAATGGTGGACTAATCATGGGTTAGAGAAAATATTTTTCCCCCCTAAATTTCAAGAGTTATACACCTACTTCACACAGAAGTACCAACCTAGTCAACAAGAGAAGAAATTCATGGGAACCCTTATCTTTATGTCTAAATATAAGATCCCTTGGATATTCAAATGGCAGTATGGATTAGAAGATGAAATTGTCTACCTATCTATCAAGTAAAATGGTGGGATGAATTCAATTGCAAAAGAATTGAATTCCAAGTCCACAAAGAATTCCCCAAAAAAGCATAAACGAAAAATTCAGTTACATCAACAGGATCCCAGTTAAAAAAGGAATTGCTAGAACTAGCAAAACAGTTAATGGAGCAAGCTTCACAAATTGATGATTCAGACGAAGAGTCAAAAGCATCATCCAGTCAACCAAAACCCAAAGAAACCAAAGAAAAGATATATTGGGTAGACTATGAAGACAGTCAAGATCCCTATGATTAGAGAACCCCTGATCTAGGAGATGATTGAGTTAGTCCTACAATAAAAGCTGGAGTAAAAGTAGAAGTTAAAGCCACCAACAAAGTAAAAGTTAAAGCAAAAGCAGATTCTCCATCAGTCAACAAAAAACAAAGGTAAAAACAGTTTACCCATAAGTAAAAGCAGATTCTCCGACAAAGTAAAAGTAAAAACAGATTCTCCATCAGTCAATAAAAGCATAGGTAAAAGCAGTTTACCCGAAGTAAAATCAAATTTCCCATCAAAACAACGGGTACAGTAACCAAGATCATTCAGCTATATAAGGCCTTCATTCATCTGAAGAAGGGTAGAGTCAATTTTAGAGAAAAATTTCCTAGAGAGCATTTTGAATTATTTGCAATAAGTTTAAACATTTTCCAGTTTTATTCATGTAAGTTCATCAATAAACATTTATTTTTATGTACTACTCAGTTATTTTAATAAACATTTGATTTAAGTATATAGGCTGGAAACCAGTACTTAGAGGCATCGGTCCTTGTGCTTCTGGTAAAACAACGCCACGTACTTAACCAAATAACTTTCAGATTTAAATAATTTTTTACTACTCAATTCCGTTTTGTACAGTATCATTATCATCATCGTCGTCATCATCATCATCATTATTATTATTATTATTAAGCATTTTGCAAAAGTTTCATGCTCACATGTCCACTACATTAATTCTATTGATTTGCAGACATTCTATCTAAACTAGCCATTTCGGAGACCTCAAACTCGTGGAATTATTCTCTTCATGTTACTTATTTGGCTGCTTACGAGGAAGATTTGTATGGTCAAAATGCATATAGATTTGTTTAATTTGTTGTTCCCATTGTGGATAAGATTGGTTCTTATTGTTGTTACTTTTGCTTGTACAATTATTCTAGATGCAATTTTTTCCATTGGAATTTCTCTGCATTCAAGTTTTAACGAAGCCGCTTGCTTTTGGTTGGTCTTTTGTCTTGTTTATGTAACACTTTACTTTTTCATATTAATTTAATTTCGCTTGTTTGGTTCTTGAAGTTGAAGGGGATGTCAACCTCGTTGGAATGCTCATCTTTTTCTCATTTTCAAGCTCTTCATTTGGACGATGATGATGATTATTATTATAAATCCTTTTTATTTTATGGTTAAATGTAATAATAAAACCAAGTTTTTGCACTGAATTATAAGTGGATTTACCATTATATCCTCATGAATTATTTTCTCTTATTATTATTGGATCATCTTAATAATATTGGTTTTTTTTTTGGACAATTAATATGAGCTAAGTTGATAAAGACAAAAAATGTAAATGTAATAGAGAATAAAATAGTTTCAAATAAGCTCTTTTATTTTACATTTTTTACATATTTAATGTGTATAATTTTTGAAAATTACAATTCATCCTTTTAATAATTCATTTTTTTTTCTTTTTTTCTTTTTCTTCAACCAATTCAATTTAGGATATATTTCATCATATGAAGCCTTTAAGATTTTCACTAATAACAATTTAATCTCTTATGTTTTGAAAATTACAACTATCACATTCTTAAGATGTGGAAATGATATAAATCTTAAAGGGTATGAATGAAAACAATATAGTGAAAAGATTTATCATATTTTTAAAACAAAGATGCTATATAGTATGTAAATGATAATAACCCTTCAATTTATCCTAATATGTTTATTAAATCATATTATTTTTCTAAAATGACAACTTGTGTAGAGAAGTAATCCATTTATTATAAATACAAATTTACCAAAATCTTTATTAAATTAGGGTAAATTAATTTTGACTAATTTTTAATAAATAATGGCATAGGCTTTTCTTAAGTGCATTATATATACTCATAAAATTTAGTAAGCAATCTATTTAATTTTTAGAAGCTAATTTGTTCAAAAAATTACATTATTAATTATTATACTCATTAGATTTGAATTAAAATAGGAGGAAGATAAATTACAAATTTTAGAACATGAGGAAGATATATATACATAGAAACTAAAGAAAGATATTTTTCCCTAAAGTTTTGTTTGACATAGCTTTCTAGAAGTCATAAATAATTTTTAAAGCTCAAATGCTAGAACTGTTTGAATAATTTTCTTCCTTAAAGAGTGGATTTTTCAGAAAAAAGTATTTATGGAGAAGAAAAAATTGAGCAAAAATTATGCTAAACAAAGCCTAAAATATATTATGTTGCTGCTCATTTCTAGTCCAAGTCCCTCCAGTATCAATGAGCAGCTCTGGTTTTTTACCGGTCAGCCAACCTCACCAAAATTTACAAGATGAGACATACAGTCAAAGAGGCGCCAATGGGGTCACCGCATTCCCCCTTCAATGCCTAAGTCAGCCATGGTTGAGAAAACAGTCTTACTATTCCCTGTCTCTTTAATGAGCTCAAAATGTGCAACAATGGTGGAAAAAGGGTCAAAATTGTGTAAATAAAATGACAAAGCAAGAATAAGGGTTATTATCTATCGGATAAAGAAAGAAAAAGTGCTTGAAAGAGCGAAGATTCGCTAGTTAAAGGGAAAAATGAGAGAAAATGTGAGAGATCGGAGCCAATCTTAATGTGAAAAATCCCTCTCACTTACCTAGCTTTTTTCTTTTATAACTTACCTCGACGACTGGGATTTGTGGGGCTAAAATCCTACCTCTCCAGATGAAGACGTGTGGCACTTGGGAAGATAAAAAAGATGACATTTCTATCCCAATGCAGGGCCCATAAGGAGACTTTGTCCACTAATCACATGACCTCCCCCCTCCAGCCTTTATTTTGCATGGACCTCTGTCTGGCTGGGCTTGTGATTCCTAAGGAGTGAGTTGGGTCTATGATTTGGGAAGGATAATTTGGGCTAACCCTTTACTTGGAGCCTCATCAGGTGTGGCTATTTGTGCTCTCTTGGTTTCAAGAGTCCTAAGCTCTTTTAGCCCATTCTAGGATTTCCAATGTGGGATAAGGCTGACTGGGCCCGTAGGTGCTGAAGCTAGGAAAATGACCAAATTCAGTTTCCTCCATTATCTCAACAGATAGTTTCTGAGCATGAACCTCTAGGGATTTTTGAAATTCAAATTCAGAATACGCATTAAATGCTCTAATGTAACCCAACCATTGATCTTCATCTAATGGCTGGGGCTTACCTAAGAGAAGAGTTGGTGCTATGATGGAGGAATGAGGCAAGGTGTGTAGTGGAGATTCGAACAGAGAAAATAAGAGAGACTTAAATTTTTTCTTGACTAAGCAAATAAAAAATAGAAAAAGAAAGTGGAAGGGAGAAAAATGAAAAACAAAGGATGTGTACTGTCTACAAGAAATGAGGTGTGAAAAGTGGAGTGAGTGGCCACCAATGCACGCCACCTTTCTCTCTCCCACGTCACACTATCTACAGTGACTCTCAGCTGATGATCAGGTAAATGAATTTAGAATATAAGGCAAAAAAAAAGGCCAACATGATCTCTTATTTGGCTAAAGAGAAAGAATTGTTAAAGAAGTTTTAGTACCTCTTCACTCAAATTTGAAGGGTAAAAAATGTGATTGTTGACTCGCTAGCCAGGCTAGCGTCTGCATCAGAGTCTAAACTTACTCGTACTACTCGAGTGAAAATGCTTAAGCAGCCGAGTATCTTGAATGAAGAGAAAGAAATGAATCCAGTTGAGAGTAGGACAAGCTGGAAGGACACCATTATGGAGTACCTGACTAATAGAACACTACAATAGAACAAATTAGAGGCCAGGCGGTTGAAGTGTAAGGCGTCGTACTACACTTTGATTGACAGAGTATTATACAAATGGAGTTTCTCCCTGCCTTACCTTAAGTGTTTGGACGACATTGAGGCGGACTACGTCCTGAAAGAGATCCATGAAAGAGTCTGCGGGAACCAAGCAGGTAGTCAGTCCCTAGTGCACAAGGTTATCAGGAAAAGGTATTACTAACCTACTATGAAGGAAGATGCTAGAAGCTACATGAAGAAATGTGACTCATACTAGAGGTTCACAAATGTTCTAAGAAAATCACCTGAAGAACTCATTTCCATTGTCAGTCACTGGCCTTTCGTGCAGTGGGAAGTTGACCTTATTGAATCTTCACCAACAGGGCAGGGACAAGCAAAATATGCAATAGTGGTTATGAATAATTTCATCAAATGGGTAGAAGATGAACCATTATCCATGATAACAGAGGCCAAGACTTTAAACTTCATCTGGAGATCCATCATATGTAGGTTCAAGATACCACACACTATAATAACTGACATGGCAGGCATTTTGACAATAAAAATTATAAGGATATGTGCTACGGGCTGAGAATCAAGGCTGCATTCTCATCTCCATTCCAGATACAAATGAACAGACAGGTGGAAGCAATCAACAATATTATTAAAAATAACCTGAAGACTAAGTTGGATACACATAAAGAGGTCAGGGTGAATACTCTCAAAAGTTCTTTGAGCGTATCGAACCACAACAAGGTCTAGTACCAGAGAGACTCCATTTTTCTCTTGCCTTTGGAATGGAAACTGTAGTCCTAGTGGAGGTAGGAGAACCAAGCTTCCGAGTTAGGCTCTTCCAACCCAAAGAAAACGAGGAACATATACGCTTCAGCCTCGATTCAGTTGAAGAAAAGTGGGATATGGCTCAAATCAGAGTCATGGCATATTAGCAACAGGTCGTCCAGCATTACAGCTCCAAGGTTAGGCAGAGATCATTCAGGCAAGGAAACTTAGTTTTAAGGAATGTCATGATTAATATGAAAGAGCATGGTGTTGGTACATTGGTATAGGGTAGTTGAGGTACTTAGGCCTGGTACCTATCACCTTTAATAGTTGAGTGAGAATGTGCTCACTCACCTATGGAATGCGGAACATTAAAAAATTTACTATCAGTGAGGATTCTAGTAATGAGAGCAGAGAAAGACTTCTATACATATTCTATCTTACGGTTAATGAAATGAAATTTGCATTTTTTCCAAGTATGGTCACAAATCCCGTCTGAATGAGATTTGATGGAAAATTCGCTCACCGAGCCAGACTTTACTTCCAGTCAGGAAGGCATTGCCCCGACTGAGGTCGGGACTTAGGTTCCAAAATGAACTAGAGCTCATTAAAATTCGCTGATAGAGCCTGACTTTATTTCTAGTTAGGAGGGCATTGCCTTGATTGAGGTAAGAACTTAGGTTCCTGAAAGAACTAGAGCTTATTAAAATTTGCTCACCGAGCTTGACTCTATTTCTAGTTAGGAAGGCATTGCCCCAACTGAGGTTCTAAAAAGAACTAGAGCCTATTAAAATTCGTTCACTGAGCCTGACTCTATTTCCAATCAAGAAGGCACTGCCCCGACTACGGTCAGGACTCAAGTTCTAAAATGAACTAGAGCCCACCCTGGAGCTGTTGGCCTTGTCCAAAGAAAGAGTCAAGGAACTCCACAGATGGTTGCGACCACCAAAATGACAAAGGGTAGGTGGCATCCTGCTTCTCCGGACTCACAATCACGCCCATAAAGAATCAATCATTTTGCCAATCAGTCACTTCAAACAACCCCGAGAAGAACCTGTTTTGGCAAGGATAAATATAATAAAGGCTCGTCTATTGGGATCCAGCTTGAACTTAAAGCAAGCTTGGATTTCTATAGGGGCTTGGATTGATGTGGAACCATTCATGCTAGAGCATGAAGCAGCAGAAGATGCTCTTCTAGACATTTGGGTTCAGTTGAAAAAGGCTCAAACGAATGCTATAGAGTAACCTTTGCATAAAGGTGCAAAATACAACCTAAACCCGCAGTTGAAAAACTAACTGCTCATGGCAATCTCTTTAGCAGGGGGAATTACGGGTTTCTCCAACTTTAGAAAGTCTAGCCATTTAGAAGAATGGCCAATCTCAAAGAAGACAGGGTTAACGGGAAAAATTGCAGTCTAAGCATTAATCCTTTATTGCAACCTGTTCCTCCCCATCCTCCTGCAATCTGGCAGAGGATGAAGGTACCGAGGGGGCTTAAGGTCTTTCAACTTTCTCAGGAACTTCCTCTTCGAAATCTAAAATATCAACAACTCCAGTATTGGTCATAGCTGTAGACTGGGATTGAGCCAGCCTTTGAGACTTTCTAGGGGGATGACGAAAAGGTCAAGGCTCTGGCTCGTTTGGGTGCTGGTAACTGAGAGGCACAGGGGAAGATAAGGTCAAATCAAGTCCACTGCTATTTCTTGAGGAAGAGCCTGACATATAAAAAATGATAGGGAATGACTGTCAGGCAAGAAAGAAGCCATAAGTCTTAAAGAGTTGATAAAAGAAAGGCAGGGTCTAAGCTAGCCACGTCGGACTTAGGGGTCGAGCACTAATCCAAAGGCTACGAGAGGCGAGAATGGCTAAAATAGAAGAATAAAGGTAGCTTAAGTCAGGGAATCGCTTGGTGGACAACTTAGTTCTAAGGAATCATGGGCAGACCACAAAAATGGTGGACAACGGAATATAAAAGCAAACAACACAAGAAATGTGTAAATACCCAACATCACAGTGCAAAAGAAAAAGAAAAAAAAAACTAAGCAGATTTAGACATTGGTGGGGAAAGCTGATGAATCTACTAGTGTCTCTCTGAATGTCTGTCTCATTTTGTAGATTCCAATGAAACTGGTTGATTGGCGAGAGGTTAGAGCTTCACGTGGATACTAGAAGAATCTGGACTAGAACGAGCCACAATATAATTTTTTTTATTTTTTTTCTAGTTTATTGATTATATTTAAATGTCTGTCAAATCTTCATATAAAACATAATTAACAGATTTTTTGTCATTAGGCATAAAAGAAAGGAGAAAAAAATATAAATTTCAAGATTTTATTGTCTAGTTTGAAATTTTTTATATTTTATTTTCTATTATTGGTTAAAAAAATACAAACAAATTATGTGGAAGAATTAAAAAAAACTGAAAAAAAAAAATTCGACAGGAAGGGACATTTATAAAAAATAAAAAATAAATAGAAGATACAACTTATTAAAAACTAAATAAATAAATAAGAGCAATTTTAATGGATCTGTGGATTGGAATCTACATGGCACATAGAATAAATTTTTTTATTGTTTATGTGTCAAATATCTATTTAATAGACAGTAAATATTTAAAAGTAGTCTCCAATGGAATCTGTTTACAATAAAAGTAATAGATTATGTGTAATTTTTTTTAAATTATATCTATTTAAAATTTTAAAATAATTGAAAAACGAATAAAAAAAAAGTTAATTGCTGAGTCACACTGTCTAACAGACTTTTTAAAAGTAGACAATCTGTGTCTATTTAATTTTTTGCTACATAAGCTTAACAGAGCTAATAGACAGAGTTATTGAAGAGTTTTTTTTTTAAATTATTCTATATTTATGATGTGATAATAAAATTAAAGCAATCCACAGTATCATTGGAGATGCTCTAAGACATTTGTGTTGCGCAGGTGAGTAAAAGTCGGGTGCCAGTGTCGGGTGTTTTGTTCTGAATCTGATGAGATCCGATAGCGAGTCAAATCGAAAGGTTAACAGACGGCGTCGTGTACGTGGAAACTTGACTAACCGTACGGAATAAACAGAAGAGATGAAACCTTTGCACAAGTGGGAAGAGGTTCCTCTTTTTGAAGCCCAAATTGTAGAGAGAGAGCAGAGAAGCCCCGTGACCGTGATTGTTACACCAGAGACAAGAGAGAGAGAGAGTTCCAGACCCCCTCAAAACTCGTATTCATCGTAATCACCATCTTTATCCTTTTTTCTTATTCCTATTCAGAGTTCTCTACCATTTGGATTCGCAGGGGTGCTTCCATAGTTTCTCTCTCTCTCGCTCTCTCTCTCTCCCCTTTAAATTTTACATCAATTTCCCAAACGCAAATGTCGAAGAAGAAAGTCAGTGGCAACACTATGACGCTCAAGGACTTCCATGGCGGCTCTATTCCTACTGATCTCCCTCTCCCTTCTGCTCCTGGTGTGTAAGTCCCTTTTCCCCTCCCTTTCTTCTTTATTCTCTTTTTCAATTTCATTGTTTTTGTTTTTGTTTTTTTTCATTCTTTTCGAAATTGGGAAAAAAAAAAAAAACCCTATTCTTTTTTATGCAATTTGAGGGTTATTATCCTCCAGCTTTTGCTGCGTTAGATCTGTGTTTCTGTCGCTTTTAAATTTCGTTTAGATTTACGGTTTTGTGTTATGCGCCGTATTTTTCTTTGGTTCTAAGAAATTACGATCTATAACTCCGTAGCCGACCTTGTTCAAAATTTCAAAATGTTTTTCTCAGTGTCGTTCGGCCTTCGGATCGTTCTACTTTTGACAGATCGAATTCCTGGGTAAACCCTACGGGTCGCTCTGATCACCGTTCCAGGCCTCACACATCTCCGGCGACAAGGCATTTGGATGATAAAGCTCCCTTTCTCTCTCACACTGCGCATATCGGCCGGAACTTTGATGAGGATGAGCGCAAGCCCCTTGATGGTGTTTCTGCCCCACGTCGGACTATCAGCGATGAGAGCATTCGAGTAAACCCAGCTCGTGCGGAGCCAAAGCAGGAGTCTTCTCCCACCGGGGGTGGTTTACGGGGTCGGCAGGGATGGGCTCACACATCGCAGCCGCTGAGTGGAACAGTGAATTCATACGCTGGGAGGGTTAACGAGGTGATCCATGGAGGATTGAATTCTCTGAATTTAGATAGCAATGTTGGGCAGGGTGGTGCTGGTGGGGCTCATCCTTATGCATGGGCTGCAAGGAAAGATGCTGCAGGTGGTGTTGCTGAGCAGGTGCAATCGGCCTGGACTGCCCCAAGTGCGGTCTCTAAGTTGGCACATGCCAGTGCACTCGAAAAGGTGTCTTCGGGCCGATGGCAGTCGAAGCATTCTGGTCATCTTCAGGCAGATGTTGAAGTTATGAGATCTTCAGAAATAGAGAGTGGTTCACACTCCAAAGGTTTTAGTAATAGTACCAATAACAGGGTGGATGTGACGGGTGGAAAAGATAATTATGATGCAAACTTGACGAGGCATGCTGAAAGGGGTCTGACTATCGATGGCAGTGTTCAGGGGGTTAGGAAGGAATTACCTGATTATGAGAGGGCCAGAACTCCTATAAATTCAGATGTAAAAGATCGGAACATAACAAATTATAACGACAGGAGACAACCTGATCATGTTGATAGAAAATTTAGTGGGCCTGAACTTCAAAGCTCAATGCTTTCAGATCTGACTGTACGACCTAAATTGAAGTTACTTCCGAGAACGAAGCCAGTAGAGGGTTTGGAATCTCCTATTGCTGATCACACTCAGGTATTAACACTGTTATCATATGTTCCTTCTTAGTTTTGTTTTCCTTATATAAGTATAAATGAGTTCTTTGTACGTCAGATGTACCAAATTTTAAGTATTTGGTTGGTTACAGGCCTATCAGCAGTCAACTGAATCTGGTCGCGCTGAAAATTTCAATGATTTATATGGAAATATAAGTCCTTCAAAACCCGGGACTTCGGGTGCCGAGAGTGAAAAGCTGGCTTTTGATCGTCCAAAGTTGAATTTAAGGCCCCGATTGCAGCCTGTTGAGCATTTGGAAGGAAATGTTGAAAGAGACAGGTTAGTAAGATGAATTAGAATTGCTCAAAAGCCTTCTAACTAATTTGTTTAGTAATTTTTATTTTTGTTATGAAAATAAGAATTGAATTACATGAATTCGAACAAGAGATGAGGGGTTATATATCTATAATATAGCTCAATTATAGCAATCTTGTGAGATGTTAAAGAATGGAAGGATATTGATGAGGTTTTGTGTCATATATCATGACTTCCAAGTTAAATGGATAAATTTTATATATTTGGTGTGGTTCTAATTCACTCTGTTTTGAAGGTTGCCTCATTTGCATTACTATCTCTTTTTGGAAGTTTGCCTTTTAAAGAAAAGCAGATATTTGTATATTACATGATGTTCGTAGGACAGTACTTATTTCCACTCTTTGGACCTTTAGCAGGCATTTTTTGTTCTTTAGTCCTGACACAAAATTTTCCATTCACTTTACCTCCATTTTATGTTTTCACACAATGCTTATCTACCTTTATGTTATACATTCTTGCTTTTAATTGTTTGACTAAATTTATCTTCTTCTTTTTTTAATTTAATTATCTTTTTCATTTTCTTTTCATGTGCTTAAATAATTTTATGTATATATTTTTTTCTTCCTTTAGTTATTTGAAGGTCTAAATAACATCCAAAAAGAAAAATGCTTGTTATAAATATATGGATGGGCTTCTATGATAATGATGCTTTTCCCACCACCAAGTTATATATTCTTTTCTTATTTTCTAGCTCCTATGTTAGATTCTTTCTTATAACCTTGCATAAAGGTTTAAGGGGAGTATTCAATTTTCTCAGTCAAGTTTTTTGATTATCAGAAGCATAAATGATATACTTGCACTGCTGATGATTTTAGCCTTTTCTTTGATGGCATAATATGATTGTTGATTGAATAAACAGAAACTGAATTTTTTTAGCTAAAGATATTGTTCTTGAGAAATGACTTGGTCTGGCCCATCCTGGAAATGAATTTTGAAATGGTTTGACTTTTTGATAGGTTAGGGAGTAGCATATACTACTGGCCTTTGGGTGTTTCATTAGTTTTTAAGCCTTGACTGGCTACTGGTGCTGTTCTTTTGCTCACTCTCTAGCTGACATCAGCTGCAGGTCATATCATCTGATATGATCTGCAACTTCTATCAACTTAATCAATTAAATTAATTGCAGAAGCATTCGGTTGTATCTAGTTTGTTTTATTTCTTCACTTGCAGTCTGTTATTTCTTTTGGTTATTGGCTGGCTATACAATAAGGATTAGCCCTTTTCTCCACTGAATTACTCCTGTGACTCTTTAGTTGGTTTTGGACTTCGGACCTGGAACAAAATACATTTTGTAAGAAGGCAGATGCCACTTGGACAAAAGGTCCTTTTACTTGGGTTTTTACTTGCATGTTCATTTTGTCAGAATTGTTATCTTTCTTGGGTTTCATGTGGATGATTCCCATTGGACTGGTATCTTTTTACACATAAATAGCAGTAAATTACCAGATTGGAGCAATACATGTGAGCCAAGACCAAAATCAATATCCTTAACTTGGCACATTTGATAGTTTTAGCGCAATTTGGAGTCTGGTTTTGTTGTACTGCAGTTCAATTATCTGGATCAGATGTTATTAGTTTATTCCCAAAAACGGTTTAGGGCTTGTATAGTTTTACATAGTAGCCATGTTTCAATTTTTAGTACTTAACCAGCAAGTTTGGATGGATACAGTTATCTAGAATCAGTCAAGTCTTGGTTGTAAAATATTGCGATTGAGCATCTGTATGCACTGTTTTTATATGAAGAACATTAGTATCTTAAGAACTGGTGGATTGTTAGAATTCTCGGTTTAAGTTCTGTTTATGGGGTAAAATTAGCAAGTCCAGTTAATTTACCTGCTTTTTGATTCTTTTTTTGAGGTCCCTGTCCATAAATTTATCTTTTTGTTTGAAAAATATTTGGTCGAATTTTCAAATGTGGGGGAACAGAATCTCTAAATTGATTGTATGACCTAAAAGAAACTGTGTTTTGTACCATATAACATGCTTCTAATTGGTACTTACATTTCTTGATATAAATATTGTTGCAGGAATGCATTGTTTGGCGGTGCTCGCCCACGAGAACTTGTGAGTCATTTTAGTTTTGCTATATTTCAAAATATTAGTAACATCATTTAGTCATTGAGAAGTAATCTGATGCTCGAGTCTCTGGATATTGATTTCAATTCATGATGCTTCCCTTTACCCTTTTTTCCCTCCTCTCCCTATCCTTTTATTTTCTTTATTGGTTTATCAATCCCTTTATGGTATAATTTTTTACTTTCGTTGGTGGCTTATCATTCCTTGCCTGATAGTGCTGCTGACCTTATTTTCAGGTTTTGAAGGAGAGGGGGCTTGATGATGTTGGAATTACATATGACTCGGTTCAACATTCTGAAAAGTAATGCTCTTATTGCATTTTCCTTGTTTTAAGAGCTGCTTTGCCGTAGTATTAACTTGTAGAACCATTGTGTGAAGGGTTGAACATCATGTTCCTAGAATGGAAAGGGTTCCTGCGCATGCAAATGCTACACGCCACAGTGAGAGAATTGAGAATCATCATGTTGATCAAAGGGTTGGAAAGAAAGCTGAGAGGAGGGATCAACGGTCTGATGTTGATAGAGTTGACATGCAGAAGAGGAACTGGCGTAATGAGAACCGGAGGATCCATAGGGACACTGAACGGCAGCACCAGCAGCCTGACAGGCCGCCATCACCGGAGACTTGGCGCAAACCCATTGAACAGCCAAAACCATCGTCTGCTGATGGTGCCAGTCCGCGCCATGGGAAAGCAACTTCAGCTGTTGAGCTTGCTCAAGCATTTTCTAGATCAGTCTCTGACCCAAATACTGATAGATTTTCTGGCCAAAAGGGCATCCCTGGCCGGGGTCAGTTGCCTTTTTCACGGCTAATGGACACAACTTCAAGACCTCAGATTAATGGTTACTGAAGTATCTGATGGTCTCGTTGGCATTCTGGCACCACTTGTTGGCATGGAGATTGAGATTTTATTTCGGGTGATTTGTTCAATTCAACGAAGCGTGGCTGTATGCAAGCTGAAATATCAATTGCACTTCACCAGAGTAGAATTTCCCTAGATTAATGATTTTTCCATACAAATTTCAATTTTCTAGAATGGATGGTGTCATCTTTCTTTACTTTCCCTCATCTTACCAAATCTATTTATTTTTATTTTTAACGACTGATTTTTCTCACCTAAAAGGAGCATGTGATGAAACTGTTGCATATTTAGTTTAGACTAGATAATGAACGAGTTTAGTATGTGCATTCTTTAATATGAAGAAGTGCGTATTGGTTCCTCGGTCGCCAGTTGGCTGGACATGTTTCCTTATTGTTTGGAGTCAATTGCTTCTCGCCATGTTCTATTGTAATTATGATTTAGAGCATCATTATGATTGAAAAGGAGCATGTGATGAAACTGTTGCATATTTAGTTTAGACTAGATAATGAACGAGTTTAGTATGTGCATTCTTTAATATGAAGAAGTGCGTATTGGTTCCTCGGTCGCCAGTTGGCTGGACATGTTTCCTTATTGTTTGGAGTCAATTGCTTATCGCCATGTTCTTGTAATTATGATTTAGAGCATCATATGATTGATTTCTTACCTCCATACTCGCCTCTCCAAAATACAGAAAAACATTTTTGTATAGGTAGAGGTGGGGTGGGGGAGGAGATATATTATTGAAGAGTGATGCTATAGGCACTACGAATCTTTCTAAAAAAAAAAAAAGAAGTGGCAAAAATGAATGTAAAATAAATATAGGTAAATGAGTTAGTTAAAGGATAAGTGAAAATTCAATACAAATTGATAAAATAACGTTGCTATCAATTATGTTAGAATTTATGTTGAAACTTTTAAACTCAATGTACATTAACCAATCAATAGATCCGACAACGTGTCGTGTGGTATTTATGTTCGTGTCAAAATTTTCTTATTTAAATCAGACCCATTAAGCTTTCGTGTTGAAATATGTAAATCCGAACCCGTTCATAAAATTATCGTGTAATCCGTTACCTAACTCATTAATTAGTTAAACTTATTTTCAAAATTATTTTAAAAAAAATAAAAAATAGATTTGATTTATAATTTATAGTCCATACTAATAAATAATGAAGCGACAAACATAAATATTTGTATCATTTTACAAACCAAAAGTAAAAACTAAAACAACATACTTAATATATGTTAAAAAAATAACAAATTACACAAACATAATACTTAAATCATTTTATAAATGAATAATAAAAATCTAAAATAATATTATNTTAAAACAATATTGTTTGAAATAACAATAATATATAAACATATTCAATTTCAACCACATTTTTATTTTTTGCATAAACAATCCGATGCATATAACATCTTTAACCATAATGAGTCAAAGGCAAAGCACCTAAAAAAAAAAAAATTGTATATTATTATCCAAATTGATATAGAAAAATTAAATAATGTATACCACTCAAATTTTAATATCTCTAATCATCAATAGAAAATGTGTTAGAGTATTGTCCTAATTTAGCTTGTTCAACATTCGATATAATGACATTTTCTGTAAAGTTCTTCTATATTAATGGCATCATCTAAAACTGAATACATAATAAAATTATAAATATTCATATTAAAAAAATAGTAATATATATATATATATATATAAATGTAAATTCTCTCCCTTGCCAAAAAGTCAATCTCTTGTACATAATAAAGTTTGTACTACATCTAGCTTTAGTGAACTGGAAAATTGATCAAATACATGACCACCAATACTAAAAGCGGACTGAAAGGCAACTATTGAAATATGAATTACTAAGACATCACGAGCCAAATAAAAAAGTATGGGAAATCAAAGTTGTTCTATTTTCCACCAATTAAGGACATATAACTCTTGTTTTCTATCCAACTTTTCTTCATCCAAATACTTATCTAACTCATTTTTTTGGATGAAGAGCTATAATTGTAGCACATATCAAAATCCTACAACATGCAAAAATAATAATTTAGTTAGAATATATAACACAATATTATAATTAACTATTTAAAAGATGATTTTTTTGATTTATAATTTATCTCAAAAATATTTTTTAAATTAAATTTTTAGTTTATAATTTTTTTAAAATTAAATTATAAAAATACCATTGGACTAACGGATTTTCGTGGGTTAATCTGTAAATATCCGTTATTTTAACGGGTCAACCCGTTATCAACGCAATCCGTTTCAGTTTAATTCAAACTCATAAAAAACGTTCGTATTCGTATCGTATTAACGGATCATATTATGTCAGGTCTACTAATCAACACTTGCCTCTCTATGCTCATTGACCAACAATCAGCATGAGATTCCAAAACTTTATAAACCATTTCTCTTTCTCTTTCCCATCTATTTGCTCTCTAGTTATGAGATTCAAACCCAAGTTGAGTGAATGGTCATCTGAATAAGAATTTATTCAGTAATTTTTGGAAACAGCATCAATGGGCTGTGATCTACAAGTAGACGTCAATGGCGAGCAAGTTTTCGTGGTGAATAAGATATTTTGCTCTGCTACTCTCTACCTTTCTCTCATTCGATTTGTTTTTTTTTTTTTTTTTTTTGGGGGGGGGGGGGGGGGGGGGGAGGTGTGGAGGAGCTTATTGCTTGTTTCCCAGATGATGGAAATTGAGATTTAAAGCTTTTTGAATGGGCATCGTATATGTTCTGCTCCGCTCCGGAAAAGTCACCATCCCCCCTTTGTTTTTTGGTTTGGAAAATTCGTGCATACTACTTTATTATTTGTATGATCGTTTTGGCGTCTTAAGCTTTCATTTTGTTGATTGGTCCTTCTAGTTTTTCCTCCAGTAGGTTATGTCATGTGTTGTTTTGTTTTATATTTTTGTTATTCTTTTTTTTTTTGATTTCTGTTGCAATCTCCATTTGTCAACGCAAAAAACACTTCCTACCATTCATACCATTTTTGATCACCACATGGGCCAATAATTTATTTACTGCTTTCCTTTAATTTCTTTCTGAATTTTTTACACTTTATTATGCGATGATGTCGACTCTATAGCTTCCTTTCAGAGCGCGTGTGTGTGCGTGTGTGTGTATGTATATATATATATATATCTTATATATTATAAAGGGCAGTGAAAAGCCAAATGAGTTTTCGTCTTTTTTCATTGTCCATAATTTTTTTTCTCTACATAGCAAAAATGACATTATTGTTATCAATGTAAGTTGGGATGGATAGTTGGGTATTTTTCCTCCTTAAGCAAGATCTCGGGTTCGAATCTTATGAATAGAATAAATTCATTGTTGTTAATTTTTTTCATTTCTTTATCATAATTTTCTCACACATTTTAATTCTCCTCATTTCTATTTTCTACTCCATTAATCAAATATTCGAAAAGAAGGAAGAGAGATCACTTATATGGTAAGAAAATATTCTTTTTTTTTTTTTCTTGACTATTTTGTTTGGGCATTTGTGGGTTTGTTTCAGATTTTGTGGTTATGATAGTGGGTTTGTTTCACCTTTGAAGCATAGAAAATGTGCAATATTTTTTGTTTTTTTCTCTCTCAGTTTTTTAAATCTTATTTTTCATCTTTGTTTTTTTTTTTTGGTCTTTTATTTTATGAAAATCTTAACTTTTTCGATTAAACATTTTTTTGTTATGTGTTTTCTGATTGTTTGTGATATACCATCGTTCAAGCAAAAAAATTAAAGGACTGTTTCAATATAAAAAGAGTATTGAAGGAAGAAAACAAACAATTTTAGATTTGTATGAGAAAAAAGTAGTTTTTCTTTGATTCCATTGGTTGATCTGCAATCTGCTGAGAAAAAGACAAAATATATATACATCCTATAGATACGATTCCAAATTTTCTAGGTTTTGTCGATTTGATAAGTTTTTCTTTCATTTTATTTATTTATTTATTCTTGTTATTGTTTAATGTGATGGGTCATTATGCTATGTATTCAATTTGGATCAAAAAATTGTTTGCCTTGCTAAAGAAAAATCAGAAATCAAAGAAGTAATAGTGATCATCGTCTGAAATGAAAGAAATAAAATTGAGAAAACAATCTGGATTTTAGAAGTTTTCAGGTGGATACTGGTTGTTATTTCTTTTTTGTTTTAAAGTGTTTTTAATAATATATTTTACTCCATCTTTACATCTGTTCACAAAGAAAGAAAAAAAAAATATATCTCTCTACATATGTTTGTGATGGTCTTAAAGAAAAATTATCGAAGGTAAATGTCTAATTTTGTTTTTTCTCTTTTGCTTTAGAGAATTTTTGTGTTATATTCGAAGACTTGGCTTTTGGAAAGAAGTTTCACCTTTGACAAACTCATGTATGAGAGATGTAAGATATATATTATCCTTTTGTCTTTTATTTTCTTTCTTTCGATCTTCCTTTTTAGGTTTTTTTTTTATTGGCTATTTTTTTTTCTAAATGGTGCAGGGTTTTAACATGTTCTACGATTGGAGTTTGTCTATTTGATTGGTTATATTAATAAGCTACAAATGAACTAGAACACAGTTTATGTTTGGAATATGAAAATGAAAGGCTTAGAAAATAAAGAGTTTGGCTTTCTTTTCTGATGTTATTATGATTTGTCTTTACTTCATTTGATCTTCTTGAAAATACTTTTTAGTGTTAAAATTATAATAACAATGGTTTTCTTATGTGTATTTTAACGAAAATTATAAAAACAAAAAAGTAAGTTAAAAATGATAAAGTATAAATTTTTTAAATTCTTTTGAATTTTGTAGTTTTGACAGAGATATTTTGTCTCTCTCTGTATTTTTTTTTTATCTTTTTTCATTCTAACATTTTGTCTATGACCAAAAAGAGCTATAGCTCATGCTGTAGTTCAGTTTATGATTTCTTTTTGTTATTGTTATATTAAATTTCCTATTGACTGATTTGCTTCATTTAATTTGGAATAAATAAATCATGTGATTTGTAGTTAGATGTTTATATTGTCACTTAGTATATACTATATTTAAGAATCAAACTTAAACATGCGCGGACATTGGATGTTTTATTTGTATCTTTGTTTATTATTTCATTCTGGTGAATTTTTCCTCAAGTAAAATGGAAAATTTTAATTTAACAGATGACATGATACTGAAACTTATATGCTAAGACAAAGACAGGTGGAGGCCCAGATGCCTCCATCAGGAATGAGCAATTGTTGAACCATAGTGCAGATAACGGTTTGAGAATTGCGTTTAATTTTTGTGATGTGCTTAATTGTATTGTATTCTTTTAAAATTACCAATTGTGTTTCATTTTTTCTATAAATTAGTTCTTAGAGTAAAAAAGTCTATGTAAAGCTGCAGGTAGAATATATGAGAAATTAAATGTTAGACTTTTTGGTGGTGGAGTTTGTTTTGTTACTGAGATCTAACAAACTGTAAGAATTTTAGTTATATATATTCTTGCATCTTTCATGGCCAAATGTGTTAATTGATTTGATTTGAAAATTTAATTGATCTGCTGAAGCTTTTTTCAACAAATTAACTTGTCAATTAGTCACCATATTGTAATAATAAGCATCGATTTTTTTCAATATTTTTGGCTGTGCTATGATATCAGAGAAAGTGAAGGCCAAACATCCAAATATTACATGCTGATTTATTCCGTGTGATGATTGCTAGATAAACTCTCTTAATTTATATGTAGCTAGCTTTAGAAATTGTAAAGTTTTGATTAATAAAATAAGATAGACAAATTTTTTTAGTAAAATGATATTGTTTAACAATTAAATAAGATCATGCCTAATTGATAGAAAGTGATGCGATATAAAATGCATTTTATAATATTGAATTTTATATTAAAATATTAAAATTTAACAATCAAACAATTTATGTTGCAATTTTAAATGATACCTCCTGTAACCTAGAACAATTATTTTTTTCTAAAAACTTAATTTAACAAAATATTTTTTATTAGAAGCATAATTTTATAAAGATAACTTACTCTATTATAATTTTCTACATCAATTTAATCAAATTATAAATAATGCTTTTGATTCAAAATTATAAAATATAAATATACAAAATTATTAAAATAATAAAAATATCCATAAAATTTATATATAATTTATTTTTATAAAAAATTATGCGAATAAAAATCTAGTATATATATATATATATATATAATATATATATATATATAATATATGTAAGTAGCAATTCGTGCCAAACGTGTTAAATAGGTTAATCCGTTTAATTTATTTAAATAAAATATTTTTATTATTTTATTATTTTTTATATTATAATATATTAAAATATATATTTTTTGTTATTTTAATTTTTATTCATTAAATTAGTTTATTTTTGTTAATTCTGAATTATGCGGCTCAATTTAAAAGAGTCATTTCGAGTTATGTTTCATATTATGGTTTAAATTGCCACCTTTATTTATATAAAAAAAAATATATCTTCATTTTAATAAATTAGATCATATCCATGCGAAGCATATAAAATTTTATTATCTAAAATATTATAAAATTATTAAAAGTGTAATAAATAATATAAATTTTGAAAAAAATTAAAGTCATTATTTTCAAAAAAAAAATTTAAATGCAAGATGCGAAAAATTTTTAATTATATCTTCTAAAAAAATTTATTTTTTTAAAATTGAATTTGCACCAATAACATTATTAAATCGTATTTTTCATCATGTCTCGGCATCTTAAATTAAAAATATTATAAGATAGACTGACAAAACATAAAGCATATAAACTAATTTTCTTCAAACTCACTAATTCATTTCATGTGACACTCTTTTCCTATGCCTTCTACTTGAAAATAAACATAATAATGACTTTGGATACTATATCGAACAACAGATTTAACAATAAAATAGAAAACAACAACTTTTAAAGACAAACAAATTTATGTTTTAGAAAATAAGATTGTATATAAAAGAATGATCTTTTAACATATGAATGAAGTTTATAAGTACCTATGAGAGATTTTGAAAAATTCTTCTTAAAGATCACATTATCTGTTGAGTTACACCATTGTCTATCTCTATCTATGATCAATATTTTTAATCTTTTTTTGTCTCCCACTCTAGACATTACTGCATATAATTGACCATTACTAAAAGCAGGGTTTTGAAGTAAAAACCCAACATTTGTTGAAGTCTGCCCTTGACTATTGTTTATCGTCATAGCAAAACAAGCATAACAACAAAAATTGCCTCCTTTTGAAATTTAAATGAAAGTTTCAAAGATGAAAGAATCAATGTCATGCATTGAATGAATACTTTTTTACTCACATTTGATCTAGTAATAGTTTTTCCCTCTATAACATGAGTGTCAAGCTAAGTGACAATTACCTTTGTTCCATTACATAGTCCTGAAGACTGATCTATATTTCTTAGTCGCATAATAGAAGCTACAATTTTCAGTTTGAGAACAAAATTTGAAAAGTACGAACATTTAATGTTGTTTAAAAATTTTAGAGTATGTAAATCTTCATTAGAAAGTAAATTCATTCGGATTTACATATACTGTCAAAACTTAAAAATGTTTGTTTATCACCAGGCATATTAGAATGAATATGATCATTAACTCAATCAACAATTTTATGTGTTAAATGCATAAACCATTTTTATTTTAAATTTTTTGAGAGAATAAGAATTAAAAATAAAATAAAATAAATATAGATAAAAGAATATTATATGCTGTTAAAAAAAGTACAAAACNTGATTCAAGAATATTAGAATAGAAATATGAGTAGATTATTTAGATCTAATTCTTTTAGCTCTAGAACAAGTACATTTCTAGGAATCTTAGTTAATGAAGAACATTACAGGTACAATGAATAAACTGATGAATCTTTAGATTTTCACAAATGGAATATATCACAGGTAAATCATAATGAAATTTATCATAAATAAACATGGTCTTTTGCATCATTCAATAGTGAATTGCATGTTAAAATAGTAGAACAAACTTATGCAATCAATAAAAAACATGAAACGTGTATGTTATTTGATGAAGACATGATTAAAAAACATAGAAATGATGTATATAATTTCCTTCACATAGGGTTAGTCTAAATAGGAGTAAAACCATTAACAAAGAAATGATTAAATGATCAAATGATTAAATGCTTCAATACTTCTATGTCTTAGAGATGCTACCTTCTTACAATTTGATAATAGTGTCTTAGGAATAATTGAAACCAATTTATGTAGTGGTCCAATTCATTTTAGTTTTTATCATGATTTTACAATAAGCTTAATAGATCCATATATACTAAAATTATTAACCCTAAATATAAAAACAAACGGTTATGATATACTAGAAGGAAGACAACCCCTAGCCTTAATATATAGGATAAACTATAAAGTCTCAGGAACAAACATGAATTTCCAAGCTAAGAAAAATACAAGTAAATGTCAAACAGTTTTAATCCAAAGTAATTATAAATATACCAAAGTTACTATACCTAGAGCCATAAAATGGTATGATATAACACTCCCATCAGAATGGACATTAGTTAGTGAACAACTAGTAAGGTCAATACAAATTATTTTAGGGAAAATGATTATATACAACAATACTTAGACGAAACTATAAAAATAACTTTTGATCCAAGAACTAGGCAATCAACATCTACATCCAGAAGATCATTTACTTATACCCCTAGGATTGAATCAATAACAATTGAAACTATTTCAAAACGAGACCAAGAATTAGAAAAAGAATTACAAAAATTAAAAATTAGAGAATTAGAGGAAAAAATTAAAAAAATAAAATTGAAATAAATTAAAAAAATAAAATTGAAAAAAATAAAAAAATAAAATTTTAATATATTATATAGATATAGATAAAAATTATCACTAAAAATACATATTTAATAACAAATATTTAAATATTATTATTAAAAATAAAATTTCAATCATAAATTTTTTAAATTTATTACTAATAAAACATTGATATTTAACATTTTTATTAAATTAGAGGATCGCCCACATTTTTAAATGGGAATAGTGACCTCTTCCTCGCAATAAATGCTTCTGTAGAAGTGCAAAAATCAATTAATTTCTTATCGTTGATCAATAAAAGTTAATTTAATTTAATTTAATTTTTTCTGGTCGATCGGCTAGTCAATAGCCATTCTATTAAGGTCTAAAAGACAGCATGACATTGAAATACGGATTGCATCGTGTTCACATAGTCTGGTTTTTCTTGTTCATTGTTATTAATTCTTCTAATTTTCAGAAACAATTAGGATGTAACTTCCATTTGAATTCATCTCCATTGAAGAATTTATAGTGCCCGTCTTTTTTTCCCCCTAAAATTCTCTTTGTAATATCATGTGTATATGTACACTTGCAGAAATTTTTTATTGGAAATTCTCGAAACAAAGATTGAACAAAATACAAAATAAAGAAGTGACTTACGTCATCTTTGCTCATATGATTGAGCTCTGCACTATATGAATGGTTTGATTACAAGTTTAATTTTTAAAGAAAACGCAGAGAAAGAGAAAAGGAAAAACACAGAGAACCATAATCGACAAGAACTTGGAAAAGCCCCAATACAACCAAGTCCCAGAAACAAATTCTAAGCACTTAGACACTGTATGAACACACATACAAAGAAGAGAAAAAAAAACGCCATTGATCTGTGCAACACTCAACAAAGCTCTCTCTCTCTCTCTCTCTTTTTCTCTTCTCGTTATTGTTTTTCTTTCTGGATTCACTTGAATGATGAACCCTAATAAGAACATAACAATATATACTCAAGTGAAGTGCACCGTTTAGATTTAGTATAAACGGACTTAACAAAATGCCACCGTTTCCCTTTAAAGCTTGTAACCAAACACCTGTTTGAGGATTAATCCTATTCTTAATCCTCAAACATAAGTATTGCGCAAAAAACTTAACCATCATCCCAGAAAACACTACTCATCACAAACAACTTAGATTCAATTTTGAGCATGTTTTTACAAGTGTTAAACTTGCCTGAAGGGAGGACCTTGGTTCTCATAACATAGGGGTTGAACTCAGTAAGAATCTTCTCAAGTTTGAATAACCAGTTTGTTAATCAGATATCGGATAAAATGAAATTTCACTTGTATGTGCTTGGACCATTGGACTTTCACAAATGTGTATTGCACTTTGACTATTTGAATATAATAGCAAGGATGCTAATTTCAATATTTTCGCTGAAATTTTGGCAAAATATCAGTTTTTATGAACTAGAGAAATTATTTCTATGTAAAAGAAAAAAACTAATGAAATTTTTATAATTTATGTAGAAATTTCTGAAATTTTCACTATATTTCCATCGAAATTTCCATGATAATTGTTTTATAATCTGGTCAAAATTTTCATAATTTCTATGAAAATTTCTATGAAAATTTTAAAAATTTAGATTGTTAAATTTTAAAAATATAATATATTTTTACAAAATATTTGAGTGTTTTTTAAATTATAATTATTTATTGATAATATATTTTAACTAATGCCATGTAATTAGGTGAATTGAAATTTGAAAGCAAAATTGAAATACTTAGAAAAAAATGTAAAATAATGATTAATTACAATTTTAAAATAAAAAAAAGTAGTTATAATTTATAAAAAAAAAAAAAAGATTATTTTGACATAAATTTTCAACAAGTTAAAAAAATTATTTGATTAAAAGTTTAGAACTTACATCACCTAATTATATAAGATATAATTTATCCCGGAGAAGATTATACAAGTAGAAAAATTGATACAATGAGAATATCATAACAAGAAGATGAATATTTTTCTACAAATTTTGGATAAATGAGGATTGATGGTGAATATAACCCTTATTTAATGGATTGTTATGGAATATCATCAAGTAAGAACTCATGGATACATTCTCAAACTCAACCATCAGGGGTTAGCGATTATAAACAAAATTAATCAACGTCATATCCATATCATGACTATCAGCAAAGACAATCACATGAAATGTTAGATCTATATGGTTGTCATATTAACAATTACATGCAAAATTATCAAGGAGATGTGCATTTTGATCAACATTTCTCTTAATACACAACTAGAAATGAGGATGAGGAAGATAGTGAAAAATTTTAACCACCAAAAAATTCTATGTGGTATTGATTAATATATAAGTAATTATGTATTTGTATTATTATTCTGATTAATGAATAATTCATTACTTAATTAATAACATTTTTGTTCATGTCAGGAAGTGCTATAAACTATTTTAATTATGATAAATATGATTTTCACTCAATATTTTTTTCAATTTTTATAGTTAAATTGATAAAATATCTAATAAACAAGCATATCCTAAAGTTTCATTAATTTTTTTTTATATTTTTTTTTATAAATTTCCGTCATTTCTTTCGTATTTTTATGGATATCGATATTCTGTTGATATTTCCATCGATATTTCTATATTTTTGACCTTCGATATTTCTGTCGATACGATATTTCCATCCTTGTATAACACAATATCCTGGTCAAGAAGCTTCTACTTTAATAGTAGACCTTTCAACTAGATTGCCTTTTTATAAGCTTTTGTTGCAACAATGTATTCAGATTTAGTGGTTGATAAAGTAACCACAAAATGAAGTTGTGACTTTCAACTGACACAATTCCCACAAAGGTAAATACATACGATGACACGAATCTTCTTTTATCTCGATCATAGTATAATTAGAGTCTAAGTACCCATTAAGTTCAATACTATCCAAATTTCTCATATATACAAAACCTTCATGCTCTGTGAACTTCAAATATCACAAAAGCCACTTAACAGCTTCTCAATGATTTCTGCTAGGGTTAGACTTAAACCTGCTTAAAACATTTACAGCATGCCAAGTCAGGGCTTGTATAAATCATGGTGTACATGACTGAGGCAACTGCATTTGATTAAGGAGCCTTCATCATAGTGACATAACCAAATGTAAATTTAAAAGGGGCCTATAATAATTTTTATGAAGCGAATCTCAACAAAGAAGGACACTTTATTAATATAAAAATGAAAGTACACATAATTAGAGAGATATAATGAGTCTTACCTTTTAATATGCATCTAACAACCATAATAAATTAATTTAGAAAATAAAAACGAAGTTCAAAAAGAACAAAAAAATGGAAAAACAATAAAACACTTATTAAGTTGCAATTTTCTATTCTTCAAAAGATCAAACTTATCATTTATGAAATTTGAATCTATACCATCAACAATCTCTCTCTCAATATAGACAATCAAAGAGTTTGCTAAAAATTCATTATCTATTTTATTGTGAATGCGTCTTCTATTCATTCTCTCAACTACTCCATTATGCTAAAGAGTATGTTTAACAGTCATGTGCCTTAAAATACCTTGGTTTATACAAAAGGTACAAAACTCACAATTGCAAAACTCTAGACCATTATCAATTCTTAAATCTCTCATAGGCTTGCTAGTTTGGTTTTCTACAAAGAATTTCCACTTGAACTTACTAAATGCTTCATCTTTAGTTTTTAACAAACAAACCTAAACTTTCCTAAAGTGATCATCAATTATAGAAAGGAAATATCTATTGCCTTTTTGAGCATGAACCTAGGCAAGCCCTCGTGGATCAGCATGAACATATTTTAACACATAGTTTGCTTTCTTAACACTTAGAGTAAAACTAAGTAAATGATGTTTTCCTAAAATACATTTCTCACAAAAATCCAACTTACTTATTGCATCTTTCCCAAAATTTCCTGTTTATTCAAAACTTATGTGACCTAACATTTTATGCTAGACATTTGTTTAATCACTAACACACTTTTAAGAAGCATTAATAGAGTTTATAACAATTCTACCGAGTCAGACATAAAAACCATGTTTCTTAACTCCTCTCATGGCAACATAAGAACCCTTAGAGTCCTTCATTTGACCATTCTATGTCTTACAAGTATAACCAGACTCA
Source organism: Ochetophila trinervis (assembly GCA_003254975.1). Classification (NCBI taxonomy): domain Eukaryota; kingdom Viridiplantae; phylum Streptophyta; class Magnoliopsida; order Rosales; family Rhamnaceae; genus Ochetophila; species Ochetophila trinervis. The sequence goes on along the minus strand of QANX01002615.1, from coordinate 20,388 downwards.
TCTAGTATTCCTATAAAAATTAAATTCCTTTTAAGCCCATTGGACATGTCTAACTGAACTTGGGAATTTAACAATACCATCAACCAATTTTAACTGTATATTACCTATACTAACCATTTGACAAGAAAGATTATTTCCTAGTAAGACTTGTCCACTATTTATCTTTGTATAATTCACAAAAGAACTCAGATCAATGCACATATGAAAGGAATAGCTTGAATATAGAATCCACTCAGAGCTATTCTGACCTAAGGTAACAACTAAGACTTCAAGTTGATCAACATTAGTGGCAGCTATGGCCACATCTCCCATCTCTTGGTCTTTCTATTTCTCATCTCTTTTCTAAGCAATTCTTTATTACATGACCAGGCCTTATGCAATAAAAACAATTTTTGTTTCCAAACCTAGACTTTGACCAGTTATACTCCCTCGATTTGCTCTTATTATTATTAGGTTTCCAATTTTTAACTGGGTTCCTACCTCTAACAGTAAGGCTTTCAATTTTGGTCTATGCATTTAACTCTATAGTCTTAAGAGCACTGACCACAGTTTCAAAAGTAAGAACATCCATACCATACTTAATGACATTTTTTTACCTCTCTATACATTTCATGCAATCAATTTAAAAGAATAATAAAATTATATTCATCATCAAGAACAACTTTACAATTTGCAAGAACTAATTATTAAACATATCAAGATTTGCATCTAAATCTTTCATAGCATCCATTTTCAAACTAAAAATTTGTTCTAATAAAAGGATTCAGTTAAGGAGAGATCTCACCGAGTATTACTCTTCCAGTTTGGACCACATTTCGACAGTGGTTTTAACTTCGTCCACTTTCCTTAATGCACTGTCTGATAAATGTAAGATGATCGTGCTCATAGCTATCTCATAATCTAAATGTGTTTATATGGTGTGATGGTGGTAGCGAAAGAGTTGTCGATTTCTTTTGCTACCTTTTTTTGAACCATAATACTTTCATTTTTTTTTGCCACAAATGAAAATCTCATTTTCCATTGAATATTTCTACCTCTAATTTTGAAGACATAATTTAGGGAGAAAAGATTTCTTTCAGAGAAAGAAATCTAGAAACAACGAACCGTCTAGAGAGAACAGACTCAGAAACATACAGATCCAAGAACTGAAAAACTAACACTGCGAAGAACCGAAAAACAAAGACCCATAATCAGAACACCAATGCTTTGATACCACTGTCGTAAATCCTTGAAGCAAAGATTGACAAAATAGAAAATAAAGAACAATGAAAGAACAAACACACACAGTTTTATAGAGGTTGCTCAGATGATTGAGCTTTGCACTATATGAATGATTTAATTACAAGCCTAATTCAGAATATCTAACAGAAAGAGTAAAGAAAAAACATAGAGAAACCCTAATCGAGAAGAACTTGAGAAAGCTTGAATACAACCAAGCCTCATAAACAAATTCTAAGCCCTCAAACACTGTATGAACACACATACATAAGCAGAGATAAAAAAACGCCATTGATCCATGCAACACCCAATAAAACTCCAACTTTCTTTCTTTTCTCGCTGCAGTTTTTCTCTCTGGTTTCACTCGAAAGAAGAACCTTATATTGTAACATCCTAAAATCTAATTAAGGATTAGCAAAGTAATTAGAGTTAATTATGTTTAATAATATATTTAATTACTCTAATGATAGTATAAGAAAAATAATTATTAGTAAGATAATTATTTAAGTAGTTTTAAAATTAATCTAAAAGGAATATAAAAAAATTTAGAAGTAAAAGTTGTGAGTTTGTATGTTTAAAAATTAGTATAAGTAGAAAAAAATAAAAATAAAAGGAAAGTAAAATTAAAAATGAGAAAAGAAAATAAAATAAAAAAATAAAAATAAAATGACCGTTTTGCCCTTGTAGTTATATGATTATGTGAAGAGATGGAAAAGGCAAAATTGGAATTTTGGGCAAAAATCTGAATTTAGTCTCCAGCTTTCTTCCTCACGCGCAGCATCTGGTTCTCCTCCATTTTCGGTGCCGACCAAGCTTTTTTTGAGAAAAATTTCATTCTCTTCAAATCTCTTCCAAATTTAGCAAACAAATAGGTCATCCATAGGTTTTAGGGCCTTTTAAACACTTTGGTAAGGTTTGTTTTAACCGAAAACCACCTTAAGCTTGAGTTTTTGGACATTTAGCCGAATTTCCTTCTCACCGGATTTTCAGAGATTCCGACCACCTCTCGCCGGAATATTTGTACGAAAAGCTTCCTTTTTCACTCCTTTACAAAACCCAAGCTTTGAATGTGAGTTTAGTAAGCTAACTTTGAAGAGATGTCAACAAGGGACACCAATGGTATTTTCGGATTTCTGGAAAAATTAGAGTATTTGGCTTGAAATTGAAGGTAAACATCTCTTTTACACTTGTTTCTATTATATATTAAGGTGCTTTTATGATCTAGAGTTTGAGAGGGGAAGATGAGTGGACTTATTGAAATGTAATGTGGTGTTTTGATGAGGATATTATGATATGTTAGAAATAATTGTTAATGTGGATGATGATAATGATAGTAGAGAGATTTGAAAGGAATGTGGAAGATTTGAGTATGTAGTTTATTAGAGATTATATAGATTTGTTGAAATACTTGAATGTAGGGTGATAGAAAATGAGTTTGAATTAATTTTGGTGAATTAGATGATGAATTGTAAGTATTAGATTAAGTTGTTAACCTTTGAAAATTATTTGGTTGAGAGATAGTAATTTTAATTGGAAAATTGAGGTGTATGATGATATAAATTTAGTTGGAAAATTTATTGTAATGAAAGTTAAGAATAAAAATTTAGGTATTAATATCTAAAATTATTTGGGTAAAAATATAATTAATAAACCTATGTTAATAAGGGAAAAATTGCCTAAGTATGAAAATAAGTAATAAAAAGGAGGTTATTTTACATTACGGTAATGAAATAATTAGTAATATTATTTTATTGTATTACTAGAGGAAGGAACTACTCTGGTCGAACGACAAGGAGCGACCAACCGTGGATAGACGTCAACGTATGTTATTGTATTACTAGAGGAAGGAACTACGCCGGTCGAACGACAAGGAGCGACCAACCGTGGATAGACGTCAACGCGGCGTATCTGTGAGTGGGAACACATATATATATTTATATATATGTAAATGCATGAATATATACATATATTTTATGGTTTTGGAAATATATTCAAAGATTATATTATTAAGAAATATATTTTGCGATTAAATAATCTTTACAAGTATATATATATATTTATAGATATATATATATATATATATATATATATTACTTTGTTATTTCCATTGGAATAAATACATACATATTTATACATGTGTTTAAAAGTATTTATGAATGTGATTATTTTGTGTGAATTCATAAATGCATGGCACCTATGTGGTGACTACTTGGGCGATGAGTATGCCGCCGAGTAGGGTCTAACAAGGTTGGTGACTACTTGGGCGATGATTATGCCGCCGGTAAAAGTATTTATGAATATGATTATTTTGTGTGAATTCATAAATACACGGCACCAATGTGGTGACTACTTGGGCGATGAGTATACCGCCGAGTAGGGTGTAACAAGGTTGGTGACTACTTGGACGATGATTATGCCGCCGAGTAGGGAGGTTTGACATTGGATATACTTGGGCGATGGTTCATGCCGCCAAGTGATTGGGCGATGGTTTTATACCGCCAGATTGTTTATACTTGTGCGATGGTTTATGCCGCCAAGTGATTGGGCGAGGGTTTATGCCGCCATATTATTTATGCTTGTGCGATGGGTTATGCCGCCAAGCTGAGATTATGAATTGCATATATGTGTGAATATATGAAGGGACAATGATTTTCACAGAAATGGTTATTACCCGCTCGGTATATGATGATTTGTTCACATATATGTCTGTGGCTTTTCACTGGGGATTTAATGGTTAGCTTACCCGCCCGGTATATATATGATGTGTTCGTATATATATGTTCTGTGGCTTTTCACTGAATGTCCCTCATATATTTGGTTGCATTGATTGTGTGTGCTATTTTATATTTCAAGACATTTTGACATATACAAATATATTAATTATGTTAAATGTATATGTATATATATGAATATTTTGGAAATTCGGAAATTTGAAAGACGAACTATTTTCCAAGGAGATTGCATGAACAAACCAATTTTTATATACGTTATATATGGAAGAAAATATTATTTTCTTATTTAGTTTCTACTCACTGAGTATGCAAATACTCACTCCACCAAAAAAATTCTTAATTATGTTTCAGGTAGTTCTTGGATTATTAGCCGTGCTACTGTTGCTAATTAGTGCAGGAGGAGCGAGTTAGAGGTAGTAGTGGCATAGTTAGATTGTGCGAGTTTATATGTTTGTTGAGTAGTAAACTGTAATATGCTAGAGATATTTTGTGTAATCAAATTTTAATATATATGTCATAGAGTTTATGTATATGGAAGTATTTCTGAGAAATTACTGGATTGTTGTGAAATATTGTCTGGCGTGCAGGTACATGTAAATAATTTGGGAAATGTTGTAATTATAGACAAAATTATGCCGAAATTTCTATTAAAATTTCTGGCATTTAAGAGTTTGGGTTGTGGATTTATTAATTATTGTGTTGTTGACTGCTTAGGGACTTAATCAAGGTCCTGCAGGCAGAACTTAGGTAGTGCGGGTCCTGTCACAAACTCTGCACCCCGGCTTCGTCTTCGTCTTCGTCTCTCTTTTGGGTGCTATGGGTCTTCCGCAGCGTACCCACAAATCTATATATAAGAGAATCAATAAACGGCTATTTTCTTTTTCTTGCTAAGTGGGTCGTCAAAATATTAGAAAATGCGCTTCTCAGCGGAGAAGTGGGTTTTTTTTTCTTTTCTTTTTTGGGTGAGCAAAAGCTTACATATAATAAATCTCTTTCGTTACATTAAATTATACAATATATATATATATATATATAAATTATACAATATATCTTACGTTAATAAATATATGTATACACTTTTTTATGTTACTGAACATTTCAAATTTCACATATCAAACATATTTTTAAAAAAAATATCACAAATTATCATAAGTCTTCTCTTTGTTTTATAAAAATACAAATCAAACACTTCTCAACCTCCATGCAATTGGGTCAACATATCTTCGACTTCATGCAACTTATTAATTTTTTTATTTTTTAGAATTTGGCTTTAAAATTCAACATAAGATGTCTCTATTCTAAGCAAGATTATTTGCCTATTTGATAATGTATTACCACTAGCACTGCATGCAAATTAAGGTAGCAACTCTATTCACTTTGACATTATTCTTCATTCGGCATGAAGGAACTTGATTTCCACTTGCATTCTTACCATTCATTCCTACCTAAAAAGTGGATTGTTAAATCTCTCTAGTTTTTTTTTTTTTTTTTCTTTCTTTCTTTTTTTTCTTTTTTATATTCAACTTTTTCAGCTAATCAAATGCATCCAGATACATATTAAATAAATATTTTTACTTTTACCTTACACAAGTTAACAAAAAAAATAAAAATCATCTTAGGATCTAAATTTATAGGAGTATTAATTAATACGATTTTAAATTCAAAGGTGAATTGAAGATTTAATAAACGATCATAACTCACCTCGATTATATGCAATTGCTTTTTAGTTTTTAGTAGTAATTTTCGTAAAACTAGCAACCCTAGAACCACAAGCTTGATTTGTCTCCCAAGTCCCGAATCCCTTTGACTTTTGAAGGAGGCAAAGCAAAATAGAAAATTATGGAAATAACTAATCTAGAAATAACAAATGTGCATGTTCAATGTAAAACAATTTTAATTTCCAAATGATATATCATCTAGTTGATCTTTTGGCAAGATGACCAATAATAATCATCATCCAACGCCAAAAGGGCACACGTAAAAGTTGACCACTAACCTTTCTATTGGAAATTGTGCAAGGCCAAGTTACATGGATTAATGGGTAGACTGGTATTTAATTAAGAACTCCTTTTATGGAATCATTTTCCTTTCTTGATCTTCTTCTTCTCCATGGCTTCATAAAGCACAAAGTTCTGGTGTATGCTAGACTGCTACTTCTTAAATCGATGCCCAACCTAGAAATTGTTTGTTTCTCTATCTTTTCCTATATGTAACCATTTCTGCTCAACTGTTTTCTATCATTAGCATGATCCTTATCCTTTTCAAGCTCAATAATGTTATCAAGTTATTCATCCAGATAAAGATCACAGATATCTAAAGTATCTCAAAATATTAATGCATAAGGCTTATATATGTTTTACCTCTTGATACTATAATTCCCAAAAATGTATTTGGGAAAATGATGGGCTGTCTCAATTTTCATTTCATTGTTACCAAATTGTTTGCCTTATTTTACAAAAAAATAAAAATAAAAATGTTGGCAAAAATACCTTGCAGGTGCCCAAACCTTGGGTGCTTGCTATGGAGGGAATGAAAATGCAGACAGTTTACCACCTGAACCAAATGGTGTGGCTCTTTATAGAACTTATGGGATTGGAAAGATAAGGATTTACTCTCCATATCCAGAAATGAGTGTTGGAAAATATGTTTACATACTTTGCTATCAATGAAAAACACAGAGCTGTTTTTACATAAGATTTATTTTTTCTCTTTCCTAGTGTTTTGCTCTCTGAAAAACCAACAGTTTCCATAATAACTCATAACTGCAGAGGCAACAAATTGAAGAATAAGATCGGATTTCCATAGCTTTTGGCCTTGAGGACCAGTGACAACTAGACCACTGTCTGTCTGCAGTGAGGTTCACTGTTAATTCCCTTGTCACCGACGGACCTTAATTTGAGTACCAAACAATGGTTTTGTCAAGTTTTTTGTCGAACAATATCGAAAGCAAGAAGAGATCGGTGTCGTTTTGAAGGTGGTGAAAGCCGAAGGCAAAGTCTCTAGAGGGACAGAGCCATGAAGAGGAATTCTGTCCAGCAGTGAGAGAAGCTCCCACAGCTACACTGCCATTAGTACTTTGAGCAAACATAGAAAGTGGTAGCATAATAAATAAGGAAAACAAAAGAATCATAGGAGTAAATATCGTTGCCAGAGGACCATACCAAAATATGGTTTTAAAACTAGATTACAAAAATATGGAAGGAAGAACTGTGATATGTGGTAACGTTTTGGTCAATATTTGTACGAATAAAGTGCTAGCTAGCGTAGCTGGGTTTATGTATTGTCCCAACCATTAAGAAGAAAACTAGGGAATTGAAGTCATTGCTTCCAACACGAACAACAATACCAGGGATTCTATTGTTTACAATTTACAATCTGATCATTTTTGTTTTGGATTGAAAGATTTTTTTATTTTTATTTTTGTTTTGGATTGATAAATATATTCTTCTACGAAAGAAACAAACATGTAGAAAATGGGAAAAAGAAGAAAACAAACAAACAAGGACTATGTTTCAAGTTCAAACCTTCGCTTCTTAGAAGTGTAATATTCCTTCCCTTCATGCGCCAATGGTCAGTGATCACTAACCTATCAAGTATTACTATGGCTTTTCTAATCCCAGCTGATTGAGATGTTAATAAAGCACGAGTGGCCTCAATAATATCCAAATTCATATATCAACTTTGGTGATACACACACACACACACATAAAAAAAACTACTTATCAGATCTTATAAAGTGATGGAATTAAACATGTTATCCTAAAGTTTGTTAAGAACCAACATTTTATTAACTTATAAAAACTCAGTATTTCAAATCATATGATATGAAGAAGAAATTAACAGCAACCATATAAAAAGTTTTGTACTTCAGATGTCGCTAGAATAGAGTTGTAGCACTCATGTTTTATTTAAAGCCTAGCTAATCTTAGTCTAAAAGCTTTAATTTTTATGTTAACCAAATTCGATCAGCTTTGAAAAATTGAAACCCACAAAAGCTGATGATGAAGAGGTTCATTTCAATTGAGCACTCAGAGAGAGGATTTGATTTTTCAGTTCTTGGGTGGCCTAGTGACCATTTTGTCCTGGGTTTGGTTCATAATGCTTCTTAGGCTTCTAGTCTTTAGCTTTCCTGAATGGCGAGCGCATACATTTTCTTGTCCCACCTGCTCATAACTCTTCCAATCTATGTTTTCATATCCCTTGTGCTCTAGCTTTCTCTTCTTCAATGCCGGTTCACCCTCTTTGTGGCCATATTTCACAAATTTTATAAATAAATAAAATGTTTTATCAATATATCAAAAAATTGTATTTATAGCACATGTTTATAAGATATATGAGTCCACATATAGCTTGGCTTTAAGTATATCTAAATATAGCTTCAGGTGGGCAACTGCCATTAACTGCCATTAAGAAGCTGTTATTATGTTAAGTCTGTGACAGACGTTCAACTTGTTATTACTACAAGTTTTAATGGAGACTTTGGGAAACTCAGAACAATATCCTCTAAATTCTAGAACATGGTCAAGAATCAGAAAAGCAGTAGTAGGGAAATGGTTTTAGCACTATGAAATTACTACGATCAATATGAAATAGAAAGAAATAGAACAACATATAGTTTAATCAAGTCTAAAGAAAGAAATAGAAATGCATACCTAAGAGTGATGGAATTGTGTAATTTGGCCGAGTAATAACTGCATCACGGTTTTCCCTTCCCCTGTATGATCACCAGGAACCCCATTTCATTCATCATTCATTTATATAAAACTCTAGTGTTCAAATCACATAACTAAACATATCTAGTACAACGATTTTGATAAAAGTTTATCTAGCATAATGTTTTGGAACTGTATTTCATATTTTGATAAATATTTAAAAGGCATAAAAAATGATGAAGTACAACAATATTACTTTCTTTTAAAGTGCCCGAGTGTACATAGGATCGAAATATGTTGACGACATAAAAGACATCATTTAAAAATGAGTCGGGTACAAAGGTAATTTCTCCTTCTTCTTCTTTTATTAAATAGAATGATTATTTATAAAGAATACTCTTTTTTTTTTTTTTTTTTTTTGGAATAAAAGATAATAATAAAAAAGCATAAATGAAAGTACATCAGCATCTAAAAACTCCTTGAGCCATAGAAGGCTCTCTTTATAAAGGATACTTACCAAATCTAACATTACATATGTAAAGCATCAATGCAAAAACCTTTTTTTTTTTCTTTTTTGTTCCCTAAAGAATATGTTGAAGGGGTAGAATTAGAATGATATAAGATTAGCTTAATAAAAGAATAATAATTTCTTTTAAACGGTTATACGAATTTATTACCATTCAAATTTAAAATTATGTATGTACAGCGTGAGCGCAAAAAACTTTATTTTAACACGTAACAGTAAAATTATTGACTGCAATAATAGCTTTACTTGCGTACTGTCAAGAGAAAGTTTTAGGCACTGTATATATAATGGTCATAGTGAAGTTTCAAAAATTTGCAAAGATTAGATAAAGAAGATTGGGGGAAAATAGTATACATTTCATTAGAAAACAAATCTGCAGGTGTCTGCTGATCATCAGCATCTTTCTCTCTAGTTCCTTCTCTGTCCTACAAAATCATATGGATGTAAAGAAACAAAATTAGTCCTTTTAAATAATATTTATATATGAATTTTATGGATGCCACTACAGCAGCCACATTTTTATTTTTATTTTTTTCAAAAATCAACCTTTACATGAAGAGATTATGAACATAAGTTATTATATTCAGGACTTTACAGTAAAAACATCCATAGATAAATAAAGGAATAATAGTAGAGAGTAGGAAGAAGGAAACTGGGTCATCACCTTTGGTACAATGTTTGGAGGAATGATATTATTTGGTTTTTCATTAACCTCAGGGTCCTGATTGATAGTTGTCTGACCATTTTGAAGAAATAAATTGATGGCCTCATGGAAAATATACCATGCATTTGGGTAGGAATCATGGTTTGGTACCATTGGAAAAGGTATATCATAGTGGGCTTTGGGTGGTGATTCTGGTGTTAGTGTTGGAGGATTTGGATCAACACCAGCCACTGGCAGTGATGAAACTTCCTGCTCTATTTGGACTGGTAAATTACATTCTGATGAGCCAACAGAACTTGGTTGAGGAGAGCGAGGTCGTCTCCTTCTAATCCACATATTCAAAATCCTCGAAAGAGTTGGAAAACAAAGAAAAGAAAGGAAAAAGAAGAAAAAAACAAATTGATGGTCGATTGGCAAACTGAAAATTGAAGATGGTATTTTACATTGGAATTTGGGAACAATAAAAATGGACCCTGAAAATTTTCTCTGTTGGTGTTTTGCTTTCTTGAAATTAAAGCAAGGAAAAAAATTACCAAATGAGAATGTTGTAATTAAGATATGGAGTGTTATGTGTGTCTGAATACCCTCTTGTTTATAAAGTCTACATTCTTTCTCTGGTTAAAGCTCATCTGGTCATTAATTGCGACAAGTATTACCTTACACTGCCATTTGTATATTGCCAATATGCTTGTTCATAAAAATTCATCCTTTAATCTCCATATTTGCTCTTTCTTTTTCCTATACGCTTTTGCTTCTTAAATTATTTGTCTAAATTGAACAAATACCCTTCCAAAATTGTTATTTTATGAAAAGTCCTGCAAACCCAAGAAGCCAAAAACAGTGACATACCAATTTATGTTCAATGCAAATCCATATACCTCATATACTACATAGAAGTAAAGAGAGCACAATTATGATGCTGGGCTAATTCTTCTCCAGGAGTTACACGTGGAAGGCCTTAGCTCAGCGTGCCATATTTGGTGTTACACATAATGCATTCAATTATAGTGTAAGGATTATCTGTAAGTTTAAATCCCATTTACTTCTAATATCTGTAAAAATTCAATTCCAAGAAGGAAGAAAATCCACTCATGTATAATGGTATTAAATATAAAAAGAGGGAAAAAAAACCCATAAAAATAATGACACTCGTACATCAGAAAAGCGTAGTCCATCATTATTGATATGAATTTTTATCCCTCAAAAAGTAACAAGCTCTTACAGCATTTTTATATCTGCACAACAAATAACACATATCTAAGACTCTATAGTCTATATGCAAACATGCCATAATACTTCATTAAGTTGGCAAAGACATTTGGCATTATCATATAAGTCCAACTCCCTTTGATAAATTTATTAGAACTAGAGTTAGTGCCAAACATACGAGGAAGAAAATTTCAAATTTGCAACCGTGGCCCAACAAACATCAGAAATTAAGTCGGCAAGCATTAAAATGCATCCAATATGAAAACATGAGTCTGGAATCATGGTCTCTTAAAAGAAGGGGAAAATATTAAAAGTTGAAGAGAGAGAGAGAGAGAGAGAGGAAGAGCAATTAGTCTTTAAGTTAAGACAGCTAACTAAGTTTGCATCGTAGCTGGCTAAACGTATTGACACGTTAATGAACAAAGCTTTTTGAATCTGTCTCTTCTGTTACTACTCAAAAGTGCACAACTCCAAAAATATTTAGATAAAGTAAACAGATTTCATAGGATGAAAAAAAGGGGGCTAATTAATATGTTTAAGACAAAAGTCTAGCCACGTTCTCTCACTGATATGAAACATATTTTTAATCAAAATATAGTCACTGATAGTGATGAGGTTTTGACATTGTTTGCCTGATTTTGATCCTGATACTTCACCTTCATTGGCCTCCCTCTCTTAGGCTTCCGCTTCTCTGGGTTCCTATATTACAAACCATGCCCTTGGTTATTGATTTATTGATTACAAACTCATTAGGAAAATTGGCAAACAACCAGAAGTATGCACCCAAACAAGAGAATGAAAGAGATGGAGGGAGTTTATACTTGATGTTTCCACTTAATAACTTGTCTGCCACCTGCTTGGGCTGACCCCTTTTGAGCTTTGGCTTCTCTGTGCACGACCTGAAAACCTTCGTAATAAAATCACTTTCACATCAGGAAGACAGGATACAAACACAGAAACAGGTTCCAAAATGCACCGTTCACATGATTAAAACAGTATAAGCACAAGCATTTGTGTGCTTATGTGAGACACAGAGAGATAGAGATGGTACCTATTATTCCCATGACCTGCAGTGTGTTGCACCCTCCTCGGCCTTCCTCTTTTAGGCTTCTGCATGTTCCTGTTCCTTCATAATTAAATGTTTGTTATTGATTTACTAAGAAAACTAGAAAGAGAACCTATATGCATGCAAGTATAATAATATTGTCATGGATGCACCAAGAGAGAGCATCATGGAAAGTATATATTCCCACTACCTTAGGTGATAGTATAGTCAATCTTCATCTATGAAAATAAACATATACATATTATATATATAGCCAAAATGTTACTTATAATACTATTAAAACCAATTGCCATATACTCCATCTTCATGTGACACTGTATCCGAAGTAGGCCTATATCTATGTCCATAGCCAGGGTACTTACTGAAGAGAGTTGTTGCTGTCAGCTGATTGAGCAGCCCCTTTTCTTTTTCTTCCCCTTCTTGGCTTCCCATGTAGTTCAAAATCTTTTCCTTCTGAGCCTAGCTCTTCTTTGTGATGACCTTGTGTATTATCAATGACCACACAAGGAACAAATGACTCGCAGTTTATCATGCAGTTGATACTCCGAATCTTCTGACAACCCTCACTTTTATTTAGATCTTCTAGTTCATGAATATTTGTTGTCTCCGTCTTTACTTTAATTGTTATGGCCTTATCTTTTGCTTCTGATTTTTCTTTTCCTTCTTGTTCTTCCTTTTTCCAACATTCTACTTTGAATTCTTCCATTTCTTCTTCCCCTTTTAATCCATATTTTATATTTTTCTCTACCACTTCAACTGTTGCATCTTTCAGTTCTAGACTTATTCTTACATCTTCTTTTACATCTGTTGCATCCACCACTTCCACTTCTACAATTGCATATTCTGCTTCATCTCTCTCCACTCCTGTTCTGTTCTCCAACTGCTTAGTAAGTTGTCTTTTCTTGAAGGGGAGTTTCTCTCCTGTGTCAGAACAACCCTCAAATCACCTTTAATGAAATATCTTTTCTATGCTATTACATGGAAAACAGAACAGTTTCTAGCCAAGAAAAAGAATATACAAATTGTATGAAACAAAACTATGCAACCCATAAGGGTTTCATGAGTCAAATTTTACTTCAAATGGAATTTTACACCATAAATGCTTATATATTGAAATAGGAAAACATAAATGAATAAATAAAAAACCGTGACAGATACAAATGAGTATCACATGCCAACCAATATACAAAGTTAATGTAATGAAAAATAAGAAATCCTGAGTCTTTTCCACTTTACAGTATCAGCAAGATGAATTTGGCTACAAGTATGTCATACAAAAGACCCATAGATCCAGCTTTTAGACATTCTGCTATTCATGATTCTAGTATATGTCAATCAGCTCTAGTTATAAACAAGGCAGAAGCTAGTGTTTCAGTTAGCAGTTAACCATATAGTTAAGTCTTTCCAAGTCATCCAATAAGCTTTTCACCAAAATGGAACTGCCAAGTGAGATATTACTTTATATAAGTTACATTCCTATATATTCTAGTGTTCCTGTAACATAGGATTGTTAATCAACAAATTACTGTCAAAGGCACACAATAAATAATTAATGTGACATTTATTAATACCAAAAATCCAGTTGCCCAACAGAGCATTGTGGTTAACATGGACGTTTCATTTCTTAAACTGAGGAATACTACTCTATATTTCTGAATAAAAGGACTACATTTTCAATCCTAGTCTGGATGAGAAATTAGCTATTTGGCAACCATACAATTTTAAAAGAACTCGGTAACTTACCTAGCTCAGAAAAAGTTGCAGGAAATGTGATGCCATCTTTAACCAGAAGAGTAAAGCTATCCCTGTCCCTGAAACAAGAAAATGGTTTTTCAAAATGATAGACCTCATGTTTGAAGAATTGAATACCATAATTCAAAGATAAAGAGCTAGAGATCCAACCCAGAGTTGATTAGAATACAAAAACTTTTTAGATTGTCCATTTTCAAGAAAAGAAAAGAAATCATTGAGAACGGACATACTTAGTTATAATAGTTAAGAATAAAAAAAATATTGTAAAAGATGCATAGAAAGGGAACTTAGGCATATGGTTGAGATTATATCTTTAATGGCATCATATTGGTTAATTAACTACATATCTCAATATTAAACTGAATAATATTTATGTGTGTGTGTGTGTGTGTGTGTGTGTGTAAGGAATATGGGATGGGAAAGGAAAAGAAACTTGACTACCCTTGGGAATCTGCAGAGAAAGAAAATTCTTTTCCTTTATTGTCTTCTCCTTCACTCTGCTCTTGCAAATCCTAAAATGGACATAACATTCAAGTCATAGTTTCATATTATCAAGTTTATGTTTATCAACTTAACTATGTTTATTAGGTGTTATGATGCTTGTATGCAATGGTAAATAATGAATTTGATTTGCTGCTCTGTGAGTTCAATAAATTTTAAATCCCTAAAAAGAAAATGAAACGGAGAGCGAAAGAACAATTACCAGATTTGAATTGATCGGCATGCAATGTTTTATATCTTTTTCCTCATCAACACAATCCATAGATCTCTTCTCCCCATTGGTTTTTTCTGATTCACCATGCAGTTGGTCCTCAATTGCAAGTGGACAAGTAGATTTCCTCAATGGACAACATGACCATCCAATGCGCCTATTCTCTTCTTCAACTATGAAACGCTCATCAAGTTGTGATCTTAGACATGGACGGAGAGGAGTAGACCTAGGCATAACCTCAGGTGGAGGAGCCATAAAGGGAGCAGGCCGGCTATTTCGAATTCTCATCTTTAAGTGAGAGAAATTATGTCAAAGCATGATTGTCTATTATGCAGAGAGACTCTGCAGCAGCAACACTTTGAGGAACTGAAATCTTTAAAGTATATGGGTCTCATGAGGAGGAGAACGCAAATCTGGTTGCAACGCGGAGCTCACCTGGCTATTAATTACGTGTAGCACTACTCTAATGCATTTCTCACACGTGTAGCCAAAAAGACTCCTTCCAGTTTGGTCAATGCTGCAGATAACAAATATGTACAAACTTTTCCTAGGTAGATAACATTATGCATATCTGTTCACAGCCTCATATCTAAAAAGTGATTAGTCTCATTTTAATCTCTGCAGCTTAAATCAATAATTGGCACTTCGGAACCATACTTCACTTGGAAGGAAACTTTTTAAAGCGAGACATTTCTGGTTACGTATGTGAACAATGATTCGTGACGTGTAGCTTCCTTAAATATCAACTGGAATTAATAGTTCAAAATGAAAGGAAGTACACATAAATGCACAAAGTAGTATGCTAAAATAGAAAAAATGTAAAGAAAACGAGTATAATGTAATCAATGCTTAAAACTTTAAAGGATGGATATATTTAGCATATAAATATAACGCATTTAAGATAATTGATTAAGTAAGAAATTACGCATTGAAACTTTATGGATCCTTACATATTTTCCTCATCGTGTAAGCATAGAAAGACTTGGAATTATAGAGAATGTTTAAAATACTGCTGATGTAACAAAATAGCTTTATCCAGGATAACTTTCAATGGCTATAGAAACACATACCTTGGCTCTTACACAACTACAACTCAGTGCCTTAGCCACACAAAATATATAATTGGCCTGTGAGTTTTCCAGTAGATAACCGTGAAATTTGGAGCAATTAATAATACGGTACATCCCTATGAAAAAAAATCTCTGTCTGCAAGATTATGACTGCCACGAAAGGTGTTTAGAACAAAAACTATGATAAAGTTGCTATCAATTCATGTAGGAAATGCCAAACCAAAACTTTTTCCTGCCAAATAGATGAAAGCAGCATGCCCAAGATTTTAATTAGATCAGTTCCTGATATCACTGAACAATTCCATTATATGGATGTTTAAGAAATTTTCTATATTAGCAGGTCAAGTGTCCACGTAAATTTTAAACTGCAAATAATTTTTCGACCCTGTATCAAGTCATAAATATTTTCTGTACTAGAACAGAGTACAGGTATTTTACATTCAGTCTGTAATAACCTCTCCATGGAAAGGATCCACCATTATACCCGAGACTAGTCTCCATGCTTTAAAAATATATAGCTGCCCGCTTTAGCCAACATAAGATAGTCATAGTGACCAATTAAAATGGTCACATTTGAGATCTGAACAAGAGATGTCGAAGTTTTAATCACGTGATTTGTCAAAATGTGACAGATTGATTGTGATCAGTCATCAAACGTTTCAACAAACTCTATCAGAAGGCTCAGATATTTTGCATATATTAAGATCTTCAGAGTTTTAAAAAACTATAAACAGTTGAAAATTCAAGTTCCATGGTAGCAAACATGCCTTGATGAATGAAAACTGATAGTCAGATTGAGAAGAACTACTAAATTAAGAAAATCAATTCCACATGCCAATTCAAGTATATACTCCTCATGCATCCATAAAAAGGTTAAATCTTCAAATCAAGTGAAGAATTCGAAGAAAATTATAAGTTGCTGATTAGATATGAAGATGAACTGATAACAATTTTTTTCAGTCGCATAAAGGAATAAATGATATCTCAACAAAAGTTATAATGTGTGTGTGTGTGTGTGTGTGTGTGAGAGAGAGAGAGAGAGAGGAGCAGAATCAACAAACCATTTTAGCTGTAAAGGTTTCAATTCCTACCTAAAAGGAGGAAAAAAAAAACTTAATAGCATTAGTATTATAACAATTTTGCACATGTTAAACCAAAATACGATGGACACTCAAGTCTGCACAGCTCATCACACAGTCACACGTTCAAATATTTGGAGGCATAAGGTAAAAATGGCACGTACAGACATTTGCAAGAAGTAAATTTCGAAGAAAAAAATAAATAAATTGAAGTAATAGACATGTTACACTAAGAATCAATCGCCAAAAGGAAACTGGCAAAATTTCCAATATAATTCAGATACACTATTCATGACAGTTTTTTTACAGATTTCTGTAAATATATTTCCTCCTCATCTTCTCTTGATTCTAATACTAAAAGTCAAGAACTAGAAAGAAAAATAATAATGGTAGATATATAAAACACAAAAAGTGGGAAAAAAATAGAAAAATAGAAAATTGTATAGAGATCCAATCTCCTACCTATCCAACAGTAAAAGTAAGGAAACTGCAAAAATGTACAAAGAGAAATATGGTTCCTCTTTCTGTTTGAGATCTCTACACACACATATATGTGATTGTGTGTGTGTGTGGTGGAGTTTTACTAGTTCTGGGTAGGATTTGATTTGCTTGATGGCGCTTTTCTTAAACTTGTTTCGGCAGATTTCTGATCCAGGGTTTTATTCAACTTGTCTTGAGGTGCAGCAAACCAGGTGGAAACTGAAACTAGCATCCTTCTGGGCTGATTTCTGTGTTGTAGATGAAGTTGTTGTCTCTCGTATTGGTGGGGAAACATTGGAGAATAATGCATAAGAGTTTGCATGAGAATGAAGAAGGCAAAGAAGATTACCAAAGCCATCCGATTGGTTTTCATTGTGGTGGTTGGTCAGTAAGAATTAGCAAGATTATTAGAAGATGGAAGTATAGAGCTTAATATATAAAAAGGCGGCAGTGCATGCTTGTCAAGTATAATATAGATGAACAGTAAGCGTAATATTTTATATATATATAGGATGAAACTCAGCAAAACTAATGTAATATATATATAATTTTCTCTATGGAAACTATTATTATATATAATTAGGAGCCCAGTTTGGTGTTAAGAAAATAATTTTTAAACCATGACACCGTATAGGAGGTTGATTATGCTTGGACTTGTCGGGGAATGATTTTTAGAAGAAGTATTTTTCAACAAAAAGGAATTCCTAAAAAAAGTGTTTATTCCAAATCAATAGCAAATTTATTTTGATATTTTTAGATAAAAGATTCTAAAAGTGTTTTTATCCATTTTAAAAAAATGTTTTCCACCAATTTAGAAGGAGTTCTAAATCAGCTCAACTCGTTAATAATAACAGTTAATCACGGTTAGAGAGTTTGAAATATTCAAACAAGACTATTGGGTATTACTAGGAGAGAAAAATAAAAAATTAAAATTAAAACTCTAGTAGGATTGAAAAACTGGAGGTGGCAGAATATCCAATCTATGTGAAAAGTAGAAAAAAAAGAACGCTAAATTAATAAGGTTCAGAAAACGATTAGAATGCTGATTGGAAGGACGAATTTGATCAGCGTCGGCCTTGTTAATGGAGATATTTAACCTGTTCCTTGTTGTATAGCTGATTAGAACTTGGAAGCAGATGATCATGTGATGGTGAATTAAGTATAATATAAATCTGACTCCTATTCAGAGTGAAGAAATATTATACAAAAATTCTCATGTGATATATCACATGAGACCAAATTAGTCACCTCATTTTTCTGTACTTGCAGATGTTTGTCTAATCACTATTCTGTATATAATAAAGTTTAACAAACACAGCTAAAGTTGGCTGGTAAGCTTCCTTTCTACAACAAGAAATACTGCTAATCTTCGAGGAAACTGCTCTGCTCTGTTTCTTTTTCAGCTTCCAATTTCCGCAACCTTTCTACAATTAAACGACTCTATTGTGGCATATCTTGGATCTTGAGCTTTTTAATGCTTTTTCCTCTATCTGAAACAGAGCTAAATCTCTGCCCTCTATCTCAAAATGAATTTTTTTTTTTTTTACAACCATGAAATTTAATCAAGTCCTCTTGTGGTTTCCCAGCCGCTTGTTTTGCTTGGGTTCAGAGATGAGTCAAAAAAGGAACATTGATTTTGGCAACTAGAAAGCAGTTTTGATTTATTTTGTAAACCTGCTCGAATCTTTTGAGGAATATAGAATGATAATTCTTAAAGAGAAAGCAAGATATGCTGATTAAACTATGTGATCTGAACCAATAATACAATGGCTTCTATTTTAATCCACAATGGATGGAAAAACATTAGAGATGCTTTTATAATATGAATTTGTCTACCCTGGTGGAAGTAGATTATTTATCAAGGTTGAAGGAAACTTACATTACAAGATCTGGTCAAGTCTTAAGGGACTCCTGGAAGCTGTATTTTTTTGTTTTTTTCTTTATGAAATCCTAAAAGCTGTATTTGGATAAATATGGTGTGTGTTTTCTATGAAGAGTTTTATCGGGTCAGATTTGATAAATACATGTGGATTTAAGATTCTCTCTTCAAAAAAAAAAAAAAACATGTGGTCTACGTCAGCAGGACCAGAATAGAAGACAATGTTGATTTTCTAACTCTTTGAAATTTGAATGCATGATCTAACACTGTAGCCTGCAATAGGAAGTAACATGGTTTGCTGTCAGACATGCTTCAACATGGACTAGATGCCGTTCCACAACAAAATTTGATATCATGGCCTGCAGCCATTGATTAGGATCACCTAAGGTTCCTTAGCTTTTCCATACCAATTTCAAAAGTCGTTGCCTTCAAGCTCAAGTCTTAGTGAAATTATAGATATGATATTTTACTCTTTTGTCATGCCTGCCATGCTTTTTCTTCTTCTTTTTCTTTTTTGTTCCAATTTCAATAGTTGATAGTTCTGGCAAGTTTCAGATGTCCTTCAACAACAGGTAATCCTAGATATTTTCATCAAAAAAAAAAAAAGGTAATCCTAGATATCTTTTTCCTGGGCTAATATCTCTAATATGCATATAAGCTACAATTTTGCTAACTGGAATCCATCAGATTTCTACTATCAAATACATAATTTCATTTGAAAAAATAAATCAATGGATGAGTATAACACTTACACAGATTATTTGTTTTGCATAAAATTGCTATATCTCATCAAATTCCTTCTTATCAGTCAATAAGGAAGCACCCTCCCTCCATGAAATACTACTGTAACCAAATATTCTCGCAAAACAAAGAATCAACTGCTCCTGAATTGCTTCTTCTGCAGGAAGCTCCAGATATGTTTCCCTTCTCAATGATGTAACTTCTTTATTGGCAATCCCACAAGGCACAATATTCTTAAAGTAGTTTAAATCTGTATCAATGTTGAATGCCAGTCCATGAGAGGTGACAGCATATGAAATCCGAACCCCAATTGCACCAATTTTTCTCTCCCCAACCCAAACCCCTGTTTCACATCTTTGTCCAGGAGAAGCTTTAACACCATATAAAGATGCCAAGTCAATCATAGTTAACTCAAGTTTCTCCACATAATTCCGGGCCCCAAGTCCAATATCCCGAAGAGAAATTATTGGATATAAGATGGCTTGATGAGGACCATGAAATGTTATATCTCCTCCTCTTTGCGTATAGTGTATTTCAGCTCCTATGCTCTTAAGGTCAGACTCAGGGATTAATAGATTATGATCAGTTCTCCGTTTGCCAAGAGTGTA